>JAMALN010000619.1:0-23346 GCA_023630115.1 Cutaneotrichosporon sp. PK4640 | reverse complement strand
GCCTTCTTCTCGACGGCCTCGACCGTCTGCTCGACCTTGTCCTCGACCTTCTCGGGGACGGACTTTGCCATTATGTTATGGTGAGATGGTTAGTGTATAGAGTGGAGAGTAAACAGGCGGCTCCAAGATGTGTATTATCATGTCGCCTGAGCATGGCTGAGCAGCCGAGCAGCCCGAGCTGAGAGGCTGTGGCTGTGGTGCGTCGGTCGGGCTCGGTGGAGGCTGGAGGGTGGTGACATGCTAGACGATGGCATCAGCGTCATCCCCCGAGGCCAATAATCGTCGATCATTTCTCGCACCTCGCAGCCGAGCCGCAGATCTACGGCGCCCATTCGGCACCCACCAACAACTTCCGGTCCACGTGTCAATGTGGGTGGAATAGATACATGTGGAGAGGCACCCCCCCATGTCCAGAGCCCACCTTGCCGGATGCGGTGGTGCATGATCCGCTCGCCCATCAATCTTGCCCAGACAATCATCCACCTCGCACATCCTTGTCACTGCCAGAACACATCTATTCCTACTGTTCCATCTCTCGATCGACTTGTTATCACTACTCTACGTCTCTTGCCCCCCTACCAACCCCTACCCACCACCATGGCCACAGGCCGCTACGTCCCACCGCACATGCGGAACCGTGGGGCTGCACCCTCACCCTCCACCTCCACCCCACCCCGGCACACGCCCTCCGGCGCCCACTCCCCAAGAGGCGCCTCGAGCCCCCGCGGCCAGTCGCGCCCCCTCTGGTCGAACGGCGACCGCGAACCCCGCCCCGAAATCAACCGCGCCGACCGCGCCGATGCCCACAACCCTAGAGGCCCAGCACCAACACTGCACGTCTTTGGCGACTCGTTCGCCGGGCCGTTCAAGCTGCTCGCCTCGGAGTCGGCGCGCGTCCGCTCGTTCAAGGGCGCGAGTGCCAAGGGGCTCAACAACCCCAAGTCGATCAAGCAGGTCTCGAACGACCTTGTGCCGCTCCTCAACCAGCTCCTTGCGCCCCCACCATACGCATATCTGCCCCCAGCAGGGCGGTACGCCTTGTTACTCTTCGGCAACGTAAGACACTCCGCAGGTTGGGCTGACCCCAGGTGGATTTACAGATCAACTACCTCTGGCAGCTGCAGCACAAGCCGCTCGTGCCTGCGACATGGGACGAGCACAGCGAGTTCACCGAAGACCCGAGCGCGGTCAGCACCCCGGCGGAGAATGTTCTCGCGAACGCGACGGAGAACCTGGGACGCGGGCCAGCGCTCGGGCCAGAGCGGTTCGTGGACAACGTCGCGAACGCGTACATCGCGTGGCTCGACCGCGAGGTGGTGAACGGGCCCATTGGGCGGCGCGCCGCCGAGGTCGAGGCTCAGACCAACGGCGAGGCCCGGGGGATCAGGAGACTCGCGCCGACCAAGGTGCTGGTCGGCGCTGCGCTCCCGCCGCTCGTGCAGGATGAGACGCTGCCCCGCATCCCCGAGAAGTACGTCGAGCGCCTAGAGGAGGACCACGCCAAAGCGCAGCGCGCGCTCGAGCGCGGCGCCAGCGAGCGCGTGTCCCGGACACCATGGGCCAAGGTCGGCGCGTCGCCAACCCTCGGGGTCGAGGAGGACTTTGCCAAGGTGTCCTTGAACGGCTCCGGCGCCACCACGCCGTCGCCCGACGCACCCCCAAAGGTGTCAGTCATGGATCTCCTGGCGCACGACCCGCCGCTGTGCACAAAGCCCGTGCGCATCGACATGACCAACCGCTTCAACGCCGCGCTCCGCGAGTACTGCGCCAAGCACCCCACCGTCCTCGAGTTTGTGGACATTGCGGACGACATGCTGGCCGCCGACGCCGCCGAGCGGGATAGCACGGGCGAGCCGGCACCGAGCATAGACGGCGAGGTGGACCGGGCCGCGTGGGCGTGTCCCGTCGACCTGAGCAACATCCACCCGCTGTGGGAGCCGACGCTGCCGCTCTGGCTGAAGAAACTACAGCCGATCGGCGTGCCGACCGACTCGTTCCAGTACGCCGCCGATGCTGAGGAGACGATGCGCGCGTACGAGGAGGACAAGAAGCGGCGGACGCACAAGCGCGACGGCGAGTATGGGTGGCAGGGGGGCGAGCGCATCAAGCTGCGCGACGAGTAGTGTCATTGTGTTGTATTCTTGCTGTCTGCTGTACATGCACTGGGTACTGCGTGGCGATGACTGACCGACTTCTGCTACAGTGCACCTACCACAGTGCACCTGCCACAAGGCACCCTCCTCGCCATTCTCGCCACTGTGCCACTAGCCACAAGTAACTCCGCCACTGCTCGAAGCTGTGCTCGAGATGGAGAGCTGGAGATGCTGACATGTAGTGTAAACATGGGTGTCAGCCAGGTCCCCGGTGTGCCAGGAACCGGACGCTCGGTGTCCGGACGGGATAGCGTCATTTGCCACCCTCCCCCACCATCCCCAGACTAGCGCTCATGAACGTGCATGGCCATTCATACACCTGTGCAATGCTGCACTCGCCCCGACCCAAGACCGAGACTACGAGGCGCCGCGATGGCACAAGGAAGAGACCTGCCCGGTGGGCACCGGGCTGGGGTGGTGACGCGTGACCCTCGCCCGCGTTCCTTGTGACGGGTCGAAACACGCCCTAGAACGCGCTCCGGGCTCCACTCTTGCCACCCACTGGAATCTCCCAACTGGTCGCCATGCATCGATGAGCAGGGAGAGCGGGGTAGCGTTGGGACGGTAGATGTACGGCTAACGAATGTCTGGGCATTCCTCATTAGCGGGGATGGGCAGCGTTCCAGACTGTGGTTGTGTTGGTGAAATTGTGGGGTGAAGGGGAGGGAGGGTGTGTCTGACAAGGACGCCAAAGCCAACCTTGTCTTAGGGTCACCCCTCACCACCACTCACCACAGCCACCACCACACAGGCTGCGCGTTGTATGCCGGCCGGTTAACCCTTGCAACCCACCCACTCTCCTTTCTTCTTGTCATACATCTCTCTTGATCTCTTGGACTCTCTCTCTCTCTCTTCTCTCTCTTCTCTCTTCACATTCTCCACAACAGCAGCAACCAGATCAACTCTGGCCCACTGCTCTTCCTTCCATCTACCTCCACTTCACCCGATCAACGCACATCCCCTCGTCCGCTTGGACACGACACGCACAGCGCGCACACGACCCCCCCCCACCACACCATTCCTCCTTCCTTCCTTGCTCCTTCCTCGTCCTCCCCATTCCCCTTCTACTGGCCCCATTCCCCTTGCACTTGACCGCTTCTCCCCCTTCGCTGCACGCCCCTCCACGACACCCACTTCAACCCAGCCATGGACCGCCGTGGCTCAGCCAGCAATCCTGGCTCGGGCTTGCGCGGCGCACGGCCACCGTCGATCGTCTCGACGCGCCGCGGCACACACCCGACCACCGCCCACTCGCGCGGTCAGTCAAGTGACGAGCCAAGGTGCGTATACGTGTCTACCGACCCGAACAATCGCGTCGCGAACGCCGCGGCGCCCGTGACCCTGCGCCTCGCCCCTCGAGCCACCCCCACCACAGGCAGCTAACGCAAGCCAACCGCCCTCGCCCATGACCTACTTTCCCAACCCTTCGACATTCACCTCGGAGCCCCCGTCGTCGCAGTACGTCCCCGCCAGCATCCAGACGTCGCCGAGCCTGTCGAGCGTGCGCCACGTCGGCTCGGTCTCCCAGTCGTCCCTCTCCCTCAGCTCCGACTACGACGCCGACCCTGTCGCACGGACCCCGCGCCTCAACCCCACCCCTGGCATCGGCGACCTCCAGTCACAGCAGGCCATGCCTATACAGACGCAATACCAGGCCACGCCGACCAACAACCACCGCGGCGACTCGGTGCCCGCCCTCGGCGCTAGCCCCCGGCTCGGCAGCTCGCGGCGGAGCGCGAGCGTCGCGAGCTCGAGACCGGTCAACACGCCGGCATATGGCGCGACGACCCATCTCGGCCCCCCGATGTCGGGGAGCCTTGGTGGACTCGGGCTCGGGCCCGACTCGGCCCTAGGCCTGGGCGGCGCGGACTCGCGACGCATCGCTTCGATGGCGTCGGGGAGCTCAACGGGGCGGCGCGTCGAGAGCCCCAAGCTGCCTTCCCTCACCCTCCCGAGCACGGCGTATCCGAGCACGGGGTACACGACGAGCAGGCCACAGCCTGCGACAGCGCACGGGACGCCGCGCCTCCGCAAGGAGGAGAACACGTTCGGTAGCGGGTCGCGTGGCGGCCGGTCATCGTCGCGCCCAGCCCACCGCCGCGGCATCAGCGTCTCGTCCAACCTCTCGCCGGTGCAGCAGATCCAGTCGCCCGCGTCGCCGAGCGGCTCCGTGTTCCGCAAGCTCAAGAGCGTGTCGAGCAACCTCGGCCTCACCCTTCACCGCACCCAGACGGCGTACGACGACGAATCAGACTACGACGACGACGGCGAGGACGAGGGCAAGCTCGCTAATGGCACGCGTGTGTGGTACTCGTCGTACGTGACCATCGACTGGCTGCACGACGCCATCAAGGAGTCGTCGCGCATCCGCCGGATCCGCCACCTTAGAAACCGCTCGGTACGCGGTGCCATCGCCAACGCCTGGGACCGCTTCCAGGGCTGGCTTATCGTGACCGTCGTTGGTGTTCTCACGGCCCTCGTCGCATTCCTCATTATCCGCTCCGAAATGGCCTTCTTCGACCTCAAGGAGGGATATTGCGCCAGATCTTGGGGCACTGCCAAGCGCTTCTGCTGCGCGCCACGGCGTGGCACACACCCTGACCCCTCGAGCGGCGACGAGGAGGAGTGTGGCGACTGGATCGAGTGGGGCCAGTTCTTCGGCGGCAGCGACGAGGCCGAGTCATCGTTCTGGTCCGAGCCCGAGTTCATGGCATACTTCTTCGTTGCCGTCACGATCGCCTGCCTGTCATCCGCCCTCACGTACTACCTCACGTCCTCGGCCAACCACGTCACCTCGAAGGACTCGGCGTTCCTTGGTCCCACGGTCGAGGCTCGCGGGGCGCAGCTCGCCCCTCCCATCAAGGCGCCCACCGAGCGCGAGCCCCTCCTTACGCCGCGGTCAGACACCAGCTCGGAGCCTCCACCCCAGCCGCCCCGCCCCGTTATCTACATGGCGGCCGGCAGTGGTATTCCCGAAATCAAGACGATCCTCTCTGGCTTCGTGATCCACGGCTACCTCGGCATGTCGACGCTAGTTGTCAAGAGTGTCGGCTTAGCGCTCTCGGTGGGCTCCGGCCTCTCCCTCGGCAAGGAAGGTCCGTTCGTGCACATCGCGTCAGCCATAGCCAACATTGTCTCCCGCGCGTTCGCGAAGTACGACCACAACGAGCTGAAGCGGCGTGAGATTCTCTCGGCGGCGTGTGCGGCCGGCGTGGCCGTGTCCTTCGGCGCACCGATCGGCGGTGTCCTCTTCTCGCTCGAGGAAGTGTCGTACTACTTCCCACCCAAGGTCATGTGGCGCGCCTTCTGGTGTGCAGCCGTCGCGGCGATCACGCTTCGCGCCCTCAACCCGTATGGGAATGGCTCGATCGTCCTGTTCGCCGTGACGTACACCAAGGAGTACCACTATTGGGAGTTTGCGGTGTTCATCCTTCTTGGTCTCTTCGGCGGCTTGTACGGCGCGCTCTTCTCTCGCCTCAACATCATCTGGAGCAGGGAGGTGCGCAAGGGCACTTGGCTTGCGCGTCACCCGATCTTCGAGGTGTTCCTTGTGACGGCCCTCACGACCGTGGTGTCGTTCTTGAACCCGCTCGCGCGTCTTGGCGGCACCGAGCTCGTCGCGAAGCTCTTCGCCGAGTGCTCGGTCGACTCGACGTCTTCACTCTGCGTGGACAGCGGCTTCAAGGTCGGCTCCATCATCAGTGTGATCGGCTGGGCGTTGCTCATCAAGGCCTCTCTGACGATCATCACCTTCGGCGTTGTCCTGCCCGCGGGTATCTTCATCCCCTCGCTCGTCATCGGCGCGTGCTTTGGCCGCATAGTGGGCGTGCTCCTCGAGCTCTTCGAGCACAACCACCCCAGCTTCCCCATCTTTGACGGGTGCCGCGCGGGCGCCGGCCCGTGCATCGTTCCCGGCATCTACGCCATGGTCGGCGCGGCTGCGACCCTCGCCGGTGTGACGCGCACGACCGTGTCACTCGCCGTCATCATGTTCGAGCTGACCGGGACGCTCAACTACGTGGCGCCGGTGATGCTCGCTGTCCTGGTTGCCAAGACGGTGGCCGACGCCCTCGAGAAGCGCGGCATCTACGAGCTCGTCATTGAGCTCAAGAAGCTGCCGTACCTCAGCAACAAGGAGGAGTACCTCTGGGGTGGACGACTGGTGTCTGAGGTGGTGAGTCGGCAGCTCCACAATCCGCAGCGAAGCTGACAGCAGATGGACCGTGACGCACCCACGCTCCGTGCAGACAAGACGCACACGGTGCGCGAGCTCACAGGGCGCCTCCTCGAGCTCGTGCGTCTCGGGTACGCGGACGCCGGTTTCCCGGTTCTGGTCAAGGAGCCGGCTGCGGACCGCGAGGGGCGCACGTTCCCCACGTTGCGCATCCTCGGCTTCCTCGGCATTAACGAGCTTGAGCACGCGCTCAATGAGCTAGCGGATGAGCCAGACGCCGAAGTCAACCTCATCCCCGACGACACCTTGATGAGATCGTCGCGCTTGAGCATCTTCAGCTTCTCGGAGAGCCACGAGGGGAGACACAACCCCTACGACCTGAGCCAGTACATTGACAGGGTGAGTAGCCGGCAGCAGCTTTGCTGGATTTGACTGAACTGACCACAGGCACCCATCACCGTGCAGGCGTACTCGCCACTTGAGCTTGTGCAGCAAATGTTTGTCAAGCTGGGTGCGCGCCAGATTCTTGTGACGGACTCGCGCGGGACATACCGCGGTGCGCTGTACAAGAAGCAGTGGATTGCGTTCCTCGACGACTTGGAGCTGCTGGAGCGGTAACACCAGTCGAGGGGAGGGGGGTGAGACGGTGAGAGAGGATGATGATGTAGGTAATCGACGATGCACATGAACGACCCAGGGGATGTGTCCACACTCATGTTTCATGCGTGGCCACTGACTTCGTCACCGTGACGTTGTCTGTACTCTTCTAAGCCCCAGGGAGGACGTGTTCGCCTACGAGTGACCTGTTCAGGTGCTCTGCATGGAGGCGTGGGGGCGGGCGTCGCGGGCTTGAGACTCGAAAGTTCAAGCGTGGCGCGCTAAGACGAATATTCACACGCCACGCGTCACACGCCGCACGCCACGACATCAACACGGATAGCTGGCGGATCAGCAATCACTGCCTGAAGTTCCGAAGACAAGCTTCGAGGTGCACATTAAGGACGCCAGCAGTTCACTAGCACACTAAACAAAGGGTGCTCACGTGTGCGGGATGATGACGTTTCGTGCTCTGAGAGGTTCTGAGACGAGGTGGGCAGAGACAGCAAGAGCTGGAGAGTTTGACGTCGGTGGCCCAAGAGGCGGGGTCTGGGCCAGGCACGTTTGCTAGCACGACTCTCATCACCGCGGCAAACAGTTTCGCTATCCTCCTCCACCTCCCTCTTCTTCGCCCGTCTGTGTCCGTAGTCCTGCGGCTAGCGACGGGGTACGGCACATGCATCTCGGAAGCAGCGCAGCCCTGCTAGCTTCGAGATCGATTCCCGCAGTTCTGCCTGGCTGCGTCTCCCGCGTGCCGTGCCAAGTGCAGAAAAGCCCGGTTAATGGAGGCACGGAGTGCGCGGGCGTGGCGCGTCAGCCATGGACCCAGGCCCGTCCTGGA
This sequence comes from Cutaneotrichosporon sp. PK4640, assembly GCA_023630115.1. Taxonomy (NCBI): domain Eukaryota; kingdom Fungi; phylum Basidiomycota; class Tremellomycetes; order Trichosporonales; family Trichosporonaceae; genus Cutaneotrichosporon; species Cutaneotrichosporon sp. PK4640. The sequence goes on along the minus strand of JAMALN010000619.1, from coordinate 15,581 downwards.
AAAAAATAGTGTGCGCGCGTGACCACTGCCGCTGTTGTCCCCCGCTGCGTTCTCATTGCATGCTTCGATCCCCACATCTTGCTGTTTGATCACACACTACTCGTCACAGAAACCGGCAGCTCGGACCGCTATCGAGAAGAGAGGAAGAGTCAAGACGTGTTGAATTGAGGGTACGCGTGTTGGACGAGACACGTTGGTGATCGAGCGGAAACCCTGGGTACCTGGGTTTACCCCGCACACCGTTACACTCGCTTTCTCCACCCTGGAGTGAGACGCGGTAAACATCCTCCCTCCCCCGGGGCCCTCTGACAATCATCCCTCCTGCGCCTTTTGCCACCCTCCAACTCCATCTCCATCTCTCCATCTCTTGCAATCTCCATCTCTACTCCCTCCTCGCCCTTTGCCCACCCACACACTCGTTCTCGACGCCCACAAGCCCCACGCCCACCCGCTCCTCACCCCCGCGCCCCAACCCCACCCCCGAGAACCACGCCCCCGGACTGCGGACCGGCACCCCCGACCCCACGTCCGCCTGTACACGCGCGAGCGATCTGACGATCCCCACATCCCAGAAGCGCTCAAGAAGCACTCCACGCCCTCCCTCATCCTCGTCCTCGTCCTCTTTACCCCTGCACTTCTCAGCCACCGCCACCGCGTCGCGAGAGATTCAAGAGAAACACATTCTCAGCGAGATCTCGCATCGCATCGCATCTCACCACTCGCCACCCAACCGGCGCTCAACCCCGGCCCAAGCGCGTTCACCTTCCACCCTCTCATGCGTTCTTAGAGCAAGAGCATGCCCGCATCCTCCGGCGACGTCTCGGTCGCCACGCCGCGCGTGTACGGTCCCGCGCGGCCGTCGCGCCCCCTCTCCCTCCCCGCCCCCTCGCATGCGGCGCGTCCGGCGCCGACCTCCACCGCGCTCATACACCGCGCACAGCACGAAGCCGCGACCGTCTTCCCGGCCTCTATAGCCAACCTCATCAGCGCGCTGGCGACGAGCGCGCGCCTCAGCCTGCGCGTCACGGCCTTCTTCATCGAGGTCATCCTCGAGGGCTCGCAGTACTCGACCCGCGTCGGGCTAGGGTACACGCGCCGCGTGCTGATTTCGGCCATCTCGAGCGCGCGCCGCGTCTACCTAGCCTCAAATGCCGCGCTTGACGGCGACCTCTTGGCTGCCGTCGGGCTCGCGGACAACGCGGGCAAGGGCGCGAGCACGGACGCGTTCCTCAACGTCCTCGACCGCTGGACCAACCTCGGCATTTACGTCATCCACCACACGTTTACGCTCGCCGAGCTGTTCGCCATGAGCGGCTTCTACCTCACCGCCAACACGGTGCAGAGCGCGAGCTTTGCCGCGCACGAGAGCGTGACCCTGTTCGACAGCCTGTTCGGGTCCAACGAGACCAGCCGCGCGCTCAGCAGCATCATCACGCTCGTGCGGCGCGAACTCCTCGAGGACGACCGCTTCAAGGCCGCAGAGCATGGCAAGATGGCCACCCTCACGGCGCTCACCAAGGCCCTGACCGCGTTTGCGTGCCTGCAGAACGCGACATGGCACAGCACGGCCAAGAGACTCAAGATGAAGGTGTGAGTACTTTTTTTCGGGTGTCGCAGATCCGCGCCGAAGCGACTGTCAGAAGCCCGCTGGTAGAACCACAGAGATCCCGCTGACCCCAGCCTTTACGACTGCACCGTGTTGACGTCGTCGGACGAGTCCTTCGACGCCGCGAAGCAGGAGCCCCTGCCCCTGCCCCAGATCGACGGCCCTGGCCCGAGTGCAACCCTCTCGCGCCGCACGACGCGCCAGACAGGGCCACCAGCCATCGAGGCGTCGCACGACGCAGACGGAGACGTCAACATGGATCATGTGTCCCACGTTGGTGCTCCAACCCCTGCCAGGCCCCGCATGTCACGCACCTCACGCACGTCCCGGTCCCTCGGCCCGACGCCCGACACCAGCCAGGGAGCTGATCTCGAGCTGCTCCTCCAGCTCGAGGGACTAGCAAGTGCCGACGAGGGCGACGACGACGAGCCCTACGCGCCCGTCAAGCCGAAGACGCCGCTCGAGTCGCCCGAGAAGCCTCGTCGTCGCCAGCTCAAGCGCGTCCACACCGACACGTACGAGATCACCGACGAGTTCTCCGAATCGATGGTCGTCACGCAGACTCTGGAGCGTCTCGGCCCGAGCCCGCCGGAGCGCGAACGTCCCCTTCCGCGCAGCAGCACGGCCAACATCCCCGACGTGCTCGTCGAGGCTGTTGACGAGGACGTCGAGATGTCGGACCAGTCGGACAAGTTCCGCCCTCCCGCGACGCCGATGCAGACGCCTGTCGTCGAGGAGGACGAGACCGAGTGGATAGAGGTGGACCACCTGCTCGACGAGCCTAGGTCGAACTCGTCGTCGTCGGCCATGGTCCCCTCGGTTCCCTCCGACCAGAGTGCCCTCTCTGACGAGCCCTCGCCCAGCGGCAGCACCGACCGCATTCAGCTCGTGCTGCGCACCATGACCAACAAGCTGCTGCAGCACCGCCGCACCGTGCGCCGCGTCAAGAGAGTATCGCCGTCCCAGTCGCCTTCGCCACCACCGGGCAGCACGCGCGAGCGCGAGAGAAGCCGCTCCCCGTTCGCCTCGTCTGCTGCCGAGCCCGTCGTCGCGCCCGTTGCTGCGACGCGGGACCACGGTAGAGGCGACGTGCGCAGCATCGACTGGGGGCGCCCTGAATCTGGGTCAAGTACTCGCCGGGGGTTCAGTACGCCGCGCGGCTCTCCTCAGAAGCGCCGTGCCGACGCCACCCCGCCACCGCCGCCGTCTAGCCCCGAGAAGCGGCCCGCGTCGCCTTCCAAGGGCAAGGGCAAGGCCAAGATGGGCCGCCGCTCGATCGCAGCGCTGCGCGACGCAGCCAACTTCCGCGCCACGCTTCGCAACAACAAGAACCGCCAGCCGTTCCCCGAGTTCACGGAGCGGCAGGAGGAGGCTGGGCCGTCGGAACCCATCAACGTGTCGGTTAGACAGACGCTTCGCCCCGCACCGAGTGTTGAGTCGCCACCGCCGTCGCCCTCGACGATACGCGGCCCGGCCCCGCCGCCGCCCACGCCCTTCGGACCGCGTAGAGTCCAGAGAGGCTCGATGCACGGTTCGATGCGCACGCGTTCGAGCCGCATCCAAGCTTCGAGCTCGCAGATCTTCACCGCCGGCCAGCGCGACACGGCCGCCAACCTCTTCCCGCACGAGCCGCTCATCAAGAACATCCACCGCTTTATGCGCTACTCGTCGGCTGCGTATGGGCAGAACTTCCTGCGCATCTTTGGGCTTGCCAACGCCGACTTCAACTTCCCGACCACGGGTCGGCACCACGCCAACAGCTGGGCGTTTGCGCAGCACACCAACATCCAGATCGACGCGCTGCTGCTCTCGTCGTTCACCGAGTCGGAGGCGTACTCGCCGGCCTTTGCACAGGAGAAGGCGCCCCCGCTCGTGCACTATGTCGCGGTCGAGCACCAGCTGCAGGCTATCGTGCTCACGTGCCGTGGCACGCTCGGGCTTTCGGACGTGCTCGTCGACCTGACGTGTGACTACCGCGAGATCAGCGTCGAGGGCGGCGACCCAGACGGCGCGTACTTTGTCCACTCGGGCATGTACGAGTCGGCGGCCAAGCTCACCGCCAAGCACAGCAGAGTGCACCAGACGCTCGTTGACGCGCTCGAGCAGTACCCGAACTACGGTCTCGTGCTGTGCGGGCACTCGCTCGGCGGCGGTGTTGCCGCGCTTCTCGCCATCAACTCGGCCGTTCCTGCCGAGCGGTTCATGTCGCAGAACGCCGCCCGGGAGCGCCCCGTGCGCCACCCGCGCATCACGACGCCGTTTGTCACCTCGTTCTCGTCGGGCCTCCCGCCGGGCCGCCCGATCCACTGCTACGCGTACGGCGTCCCGGCCGTTGCGTCGTCCGACCTGGCGCGCCACACCTCGGGCCTCATCACGAGCATCATCCAGAACGCGGACGTGGTCCCCACCCTCTCGCTGGGTGTGCTGCGCGACCTCCGCAACATTGCGGTCACGCTCTTCGAGGAGCGCGGTGTCGCCGAGGAGATCGTGGCCCGCGTCATGGGCCTCAAGCGCGGCGCGTCCGACGACGCTCAGGCCGACTGGATGATGTCGCTCATCAAGACGATGCGCGCCGACATGGACAACGACAAGCTCTTCCCGCCCGGCAGCGTGTACATCATGGAGTACTTTGACGTGTTTGTCACGTCTGACGAGGCGGGGCCCGCGAGCCACAGCAGCAGCAAGCAGCAGGCGCAGAGAGTGATCCTGCGGCAGTGCGACAGCGTCGAGGAGCGCTTCCGCGAGCCGCTGTTCTCCAAGACAATGCTCAACGACCACCTCCCGAGCCACTACGAGCGGAGCACGCAGCTGCTGTACGAGGGCCTCGGGCAGGGTCTGCTGTAGCGGCGAGGCGGAGCCCTGAGGAGCCGTCGCGAACGAAAAATGGATGCGGGGACCTGCCAGAGCGGCACGGAAGCGGCGAGGCTACGGATGGGAAGGGAATCGGAGAAGCACCGGGAGGATCGAGGGGGGGAGGTGTTGTTGCATCGCATGTTGTAGTTCTTTTGCATGGAGTTGTGCTAGTTCGTCACCTACAGTCCGAAAGCGTGCACGGACCATGACACGACTCGACCCTGCCGACGCCACCTCCGCACGGACCGAAGCTGCCCTTGGCCAAGGCTTCGGCATGGCCACGGCGACGCTGGCCGCGCGGGCTACAAAACGCAAGTCTTGATCATCCCCATCACCATCCGATCATCGAGTGTCACCACATCCCAACGAAATCGCCACTCGACAATGGCGCTCATCCTCTACATCGCCGCGGGGCTGTTCTCCATGGCCTTCTCCAGACCGGTACCCCGGCAGACCCGCCCCGCCCGCCCCGCCCCCTCGCCACCCACCCCGTCCCTCGACGCCGCCCCTCCTCTCCAGAACACGGACCCGGAGCGTACCCCTCTTCTAGCCGATGTGGACGCCGACCCAGCACTCGCTCCAGGTCTGGCCCAGGAGGCCCCAGAACCAGCTCCCCCACCAGCCCGGGAGGTCCTATCACGAGCTCCTCCACCAACCCGGGAGGTCCGCTCACTAGCTCCCCCTGCCCCCGACGCCGACCCCGAGCGCACACCTCTCCTCGCCGACGTAGACGCCCCATTCACACCACTAGCGCGGGATGTAGCCGCTGAGCCCACGCTCGCCCCCGTCCAGGAACTGAAGGGCGGGAGCGGGTCTGCAGGCCACGGCGGTGGAGGTGGAGGCGGAGGCGGCGCGGGTGCCGTGCGGCCGCCCGTCGCGCTCGTCGCGGCTGCGGGGGTCGTGTACGCGCTGGTGTAATGTACCTGTGTCTCTATTCTCGATCCGTCCTGCCATCCCACAATTGCACGAGGATCTTGGGGTCACGTCTTGGGAGAGGGCCCCGAAACTGCGGCCTGCACACATATATATGGGCGCTGTCGGCACGGCTCTCTTCACCACGAACAACATGCGCCTCGCCGTCCTCCTCTCCGCCCTCGTCGCCCTCGCCGCCGCCCACCCCGCCAACGAGACGCACTACGCGCATCCGCCCCCGGATAACGGCACCATCGTGCGTGCCCACGTCGACTGGCTGACGACAGGTCGACGAGCTCACGGACCCCCTCAACCCCGTCGTGTACCACAACCACCCGAACCTGCCGCCGCCCGCCGACCGCTTCCCCTCGGGCAAGCTCGTGCCGGACCTCGGCCTCGGCAGCAACGAGCTGCAGGAGCGCAGCCACGAGATCTTCCCGACCTCGGGCGCCGGGCGCGCTGTGCCGGCCGTCGGTGCTGCCGCCGTTGCGGCCGTGTACCTCCTCGTGTAGATTAACTGCAATGCATTAGTCTGCCCCAGACCACATCCCCAATGGAGAGTTTGGCGTCCAAATTCAGAGTTTTGGCGTTTTTCGTTAGTCCGCCACCATCGAATTGTGCGTCTCACACTTCCCCCTGTTGCGACTAGCGCATTTAAGCACCCCGATTCTTCGAGACTCGGCGCCGTTCCACCACGAGCTCACCGCAGACACTAGCGTCGAGGATAAAAGGTGAGCGCGCGCACTCTCTCTTCCCCACTCACCAACTCCTAACTCCCAACTCCCCACCCACCAACAATGGCTCTCCTCCTCGCCCTCGGCGCTTTCGGCAGCCTCGCCCAGGGCCGCCCCCTGCTCTCCGACCTCGCGCCGGTCGACTACCACGAGCCGATCGCGCCCGAGCCCGCCCCTGCGAGGCCGCTGCCCACGTCCTTCCTTCCCGTCCCGTCGGACGTGGTGCCCGTCGAGTCCGCCGTCCCCGCCAACCCGACGGCCATCGCGGCCATCTCGGCCAACGCGACCAGCCCGGCCAACGCGACTGGTGCGGCCAACGAGACCGCCCACCTCCTCCACGTGTGGGTCCCGTGCCCCGACGGCAAGCCGTACTTCGAGTGTCGCAACGTGTCGTCCGGGCATCTTGACAGCATCAGTTTTGGTGTTCTCGCGCATGCCGTGCCCCCGATCTGGGTGACCGCCGCCGTTGGCGCCGTGTACATGCTCGCATAGATGTAGAAATTTCTGGGTCGTAGTCTCATGCATTTTTGCTCGCAGGACTAGTGCGGACCCCAGAACCACGATTTGTGGCGGCGCCATGAATTCGAATGAGAAGAAGCAGTTGTCCTCCTAGACCTTCCATGGATAGCCCAACATCGGCCGCAGAACACCAGGCGGGTTATAATGCACCTCACAAGACCTCGCAAGAGCATCTTGCCCCCACCACAATGCCGAACCGCATGACCCACTGGCTGATCTCCCTCCTCCCCTTCGTGGCAGTCTTCCTGATCATCGTGCTCAGCCTCGACCGGCTCGCCGCCTGCACCGTGCCACCTGTCCCCGTCCTTGTCGCCTGGGGTCTCGGCGCGTTCATCGGGTACATCCTCATGAACGACTTCCGCCAGGCCATCCTCGCCGACCGCGCGCTCATCCAGATGCTGATCCACTGGCTCATCATCCTCTTGACGCCCCAGGCCGTCCCCAACCAAGACCCGCCCATCCTCTCGCGGCGCCTGCGACGGCGCCGAGGCGCTAGCCCAACAGATCTATTCAGCTAAGCTCCGCCATGCACTTTTTCCTAGACCGCACTTGTGCCTGCAAGACCAGTTGTGTGGCGGGCCGCGGCGCCTGCACCGAGCCGGGGCAGACGCAGCTGGCGCCACTCACCCACAGACCAAGCATATAAGGCCGCGTGTCTGCTCTCCCATCTACTCCCTCACCATCTCCAACACCTCCACAATGCCTTCAGTCCGCGTCCTCGCGATCACCTCCCTCCTCGTGATCACCTACGTCCTCACCCTCGCTGTGCTCGCAGGCGTAAGTCCTGCCCCTCTACTCGCCGCCATGAGGCTGACGCCAGGCTCACCCGTTCGCCTCGCCCGAGGCGACGAACGCGACGCGCGACGGCACACAGGAGCTGTACGTGCCGTCACAGCCATACCGCTGGAGGAGCGCGGCGGAGACAATCTCCGCCGCCATCACGGCCGTCTTCGTGATGGCGGCCCCTGGGCTCGTCCTCCTGCTCTTTGTGTAGAGGATGAAGCATGCACAACTCGTCCGCCCAGGAACCACGGTGACTCACTAACTCGGGGCGGAGTCGATGTGGGGCCCTCTTTGCTCGTTTAACGCAGCCAATGAAGAATTGGAAAGCGCGCTGTGGCCTTGAGCGCGGGTTCCGCACTGTAGCCGTGGGATTCCCGCGCAGTTGGGCCATGCGCCAAGCAAGGGAGGAGGGAGGACGACGTGTATGGTGTGATCGGAGAACCGGCGAGATCCGGCAGAAAGGTGGAGGTGGAGGGAGATCAGAGCGCTTGGAAAAAGTGAGATCCCTGGACAGCCTGGACATTTGCCTGCTACTGCCTGCCCACCCACTCTGGCGGCCACTCACAAGATACGACTCAGACATCAGACGACCATGCATCCCATCTCATCACATCTCCTCTTAACCCTCTGACCTGCAGAGCGCGAGGTTGCCTCCCCACCTCTCTCTCTCTCCCCACCTCATCTCCGACGCCATGGCGATCCTCACGCCTACCCCCTCCGCCGACATGGAGAAGGGGCTGCCGCTCGAGGCGGCCTCGCCCTCCCCGCCCGAGTCCTTCGTCGCCAAGAAGTACGACGGCCTGCGCGGCCGCGCCGTCCGCACCATGGACTTTCTGGTCGAGCACGGCGTCGAGGAGCGCGGCACCCAGCCCCGCCCCGAGGACGAGCGCGAGCCCCTCGGCTGGCGCTCCTACGTGCCCCAGATCGCCCTCTGGGCCGCCATGAACACCAACATGTTCACCTTTTCCGAGGGCATGGTCGGTGTCCTCCGCTTCCACCTCGACTTCAAGTCGTGCGCTCTCGTCATCATCATCTTTACGTTTGTCATGTGCATCCCCGCCTCGTGGCTCGCAACCCACGGCCCGCGTACCGGCATGCGCCAGATGGTGCAGGCGCGCTACTCGATGGGATACTACCCCACCATGATCATCGGCGGCGCCAACTGCCTCACGTTTATCGGATACCTGGCCCTGCAGTCGATCCTCGGCGGGCAGTGCCTTTCGATCGCGAGCGAGGCCGACATGACCTGGACTGTGGGCATTGTCGTCGTGACGGTCATCTGCGTTTGTGTGAGTCGCGCCTTCCGAGGGCAGGTCCAAGCCTCGCCTCGCCCCGCCCCGCCACGCTCCGACCTGGTCAGCACGCTAACCCCAGCTCTCCTTCATCGGCCTCCGCGCCCTCCACATCCTCTCCCTCACCACCCTTCCGATCATCTTCCTGGTGTACGTCGTCCTTGTCGGCATCAATGGCGACAAGCTGCACTTTGCGCTCAACGATGCCGCCCAGGCCGCGTCCAAGGTCACGGCCTGGGGCATCCTCGGCTACGGCGCGACCCAGATCGGCTTCACTGCCTCGTACGCCGGCATGGCCAGTGACTTTGTGAGTGGCATCATTGACCGTTCCATTGGCAGTCCTGACGGCAGACCACCCTCCTCCCCGCCAACACCCCGCGCTTCAAGCTCTTCTGCTGCGTCTACTTTGGCCTCTCGATCCCCATCATCGTCCTCCAGCTCTTTGGTGCTGCGTGCGCGCTCGCGGCCCGCTCGATCCCGGCCTGGGACACGGCCGCCCAGATCGGCGCCCCCAACCTCGTCTACACCATGTTTGGCGCCGGCGGCCCCGCCAAGTTTGTCATGGTCCTCTTCTGCTTCAGCGTCACCGCCAACGTCGCCCCGACCATCTACAGCTGCGGCCTCTCGGGCCAGGTCGTCCTCCCCTTCCTCGTCCGCGTCCCCCGCTACTTCCTCGCCATCATCGTCACCGCCATCTACCTCCCCATTGCCATTGTCGGCAGCACCCACTTCTACACCTACATGCTCAACTTCCTCGGCGTCCTCGGCTACTGGACCTCGCTGTACCTCCCGCCCGTCCTCGTCGAGCCCCTCCTCTTCCGCAACCCCGTCAGCACCCTCACCTTCCCCGTCGAGATCTGGAACAAGCCTTCCAAGCTCCCTTGGGGCCTCGCCTTTATCGTGTCGGCCTGCTGTGTGAGTATTGTGTTGTGTTGAACGAGTCTAGTCTGGTGTGCCAAACTACGCGGGACTGCGCGTCTGCGCGTAGTCGTACGTCCTGCGTTATTCGCGCAACCAATTGCGCCATGCGCGATCCTGCTCGTGCCAGGCTGTGAATAGAAGCGCAGTACCCGTCTGGTGGCGCGACACCGCCCGACACCTCCACTTGGTGCCTCGCCCGCGGAGACCAATTGGCGGCACGCAGCACACAGCCTACGCGCTTTCGAGTGCCCGCGGACCCAACGCTGACCCCAGGCCATTCCGGTTTGTGCGGCTGGCATGTCGCAGACGTGGTGGAAGGGCTGGATTGCCCGCATGATTGAGGGATCGTGAGTAGTGACACTGTCTGCGGACGACTTTGTTTGCCATTTCTGACGCCCCAGGGGTGACCTCGGTTTCGAGCTGGGATTCATGGTCGTTCTCATCCTCTTCATCCCGCTCCGCTACCTCGAGCGCAAGTACACCGGCCGGTAGAGGAGGATGTGCTCTAAAAATGGTTTGAGTGGCACGATGCTTCTAGATATCTACACATACTACATACATACGTTATCATGGACATAATGGTCTAGAACAGGGATGCGGAGGATAAGGTGCGGAGCGAGAAGCGTGGCGTCGTACATAGTCGGAGTGAGATGTTTGTGGATGTTGTGAGCATGCGGCGCGGGAGGTCAAGAGAGGCGGGGAGAGAGATAAGCGGATGGGTGGGACCGAATTGCGTGCCTGGCCGGGGCATTCGACCCGACCTTGTCCGATTACACCCACAGTTTCTAAGGGTTCAATAACACCCCAAGTGCCCGTGGGGTATCAAGGGTAATGAGGTATTAGGATAAGAGTTGTAATGCGGAGTAGAGGACAAGACAGTCCCTGTGGATCGTGAGAACGTGAACGTTCATCACCCCGCGCCAACTGCCTGCTGCGGTGCCTCATCGTCTCCGCCGCCTCTCTTCCTCTCCTTGTCACCTCTTCCTCTTCCCGACACACTCTCTCCACTCCGCTCTTACTCTCCTCTCTCTTGCTCTTGCTTCTTCCCCACACTCACTACCCTCTCCAGCCGCCATCGTAGTCACCCCGCGCACCCCGGCCACCCACGACCATCACACACAGCTCTGCCGTTCATCTCTTGCAACTCCGTGACACCCAAGCGATCCAACATACTCACCCGCTCCACCCACAATCCTTGACCCTCCCTCGCCTCTCTCTCGCACCCCCCGACCTGCGCAACCTCCCCACATCCCACAACGTCCACACCCACATCGCATTCACATCTCCCCTCTCACATGCCGCGCACAATGTCTACAACTTCGTCCTCTCCCTCCTCGAGCTCGAGCTCCCCAGGCACGTCCCCGGTGACCACGCACTCGGCGCTCGACAGCGAGCCCGGCACGCCGTCCGGCCTGGGCCTCAACGTCAAGCTCGACCCCTTTGGGCGTCTCCATGCCAAAGATGGCCCTAGCCCTGCCCCCTCCCTCATCACGCTGCACTCGAGCCTCCCGGCCAGCCCAGACCCCACGACGCCAAGCACCGAGGAGGGCGAACCCGAGTTCTCTCCCGACCCCGCCGACGATGCCCCCACCATGCGGCGGCGCAAGGTGCCGTCCCCGACGATGGCGATGACGACCCTCGCAAACGGTACCGCCACCCAGACCGCCAAGAAGCCCAAGAAGAAGACGAGCCGGCACAAGAGCCCGCTGCTGGACGCGCTCAAGCTCCCCCAGCTGACCGAGCTTAGCATCCCCAAGCCCGTCCAGATCAAGTGAGTGTTGGCGCGGGCAGTAGATGCCGGCCCCCGGGGCGCGGTGGGGCGCACGGACTGTGTGGAGACCGGGGGGACCGGGCGGGCACGCACCCGCGCCGAGTGAGCGCGTGCCGGCGTCACAGCCGGCAGTTCAACTGCCGCCGCTCTTCGGTCCCGATCGTCATGTGCCCTTCGTAACGAGACGAGGCCGCTGACAACAGGTTCGCGCCCCTTCACATTCCGCCACACCGCCGCCTCCAGACGTTCGCAATCCTGGCTTGGACGCTTCTCATGCCCCTCTGCCTCATGCTCTACTTCTACGCATTGTACGTGGACCGCCACTGCTGGGCAGGCACCCCCAGCACACGCATCCGCACGTGGGGCTTGGCGCGCGGTGTACGGCCCGCTGGCCGTGTTTGTCTCAGAAACTTAATTGACTCAAGTTCCATTCCAGCCCTCTGGCCATTCCTTATCCCCTACACGATCTGGGCGCTAGTTATCGACAAGGCCCCGTTCAAGGGCGGCCGCCCACAACGGTGGGCGCGTCGCTTCCCACTCTGGAAGTACTTCTGCCGTGAGTCGCAAGCGAGGGTGACACCTGGGTGTAGTGCGCACAGCTGACGGCAGAATATTACCCGTGCAGGTGAGCCTTGCGGAGCCGACGGGAGACGCGATGTCTCACCGGTGAGTCACGGCACCCGCTGACACGCAGCATGATCAAGGAGGCAGACTTGCCCGCCGACCGCACGTACGTCTTCGGGTATCACCCCCACGGCATCATCAGCATGGGGGCCGTTGCGACATTCGCGACCGAGTACACAGGATTCTCTGAGAACTACCCCGGCATCAAGTCGCACCTTCTCACTCTCGGTGAGCTGCCTTCTCTGTTACCTCAGCTAACAACAGACTCCAACTTTGGCATCCCTCTCTACCGCGAGCTGTTGATGTTCCAGGGCATCTGCTCTGTGAGCAAGCGCAGCTGTAGAAACATCCTCCGGAAGGGCCCTGGCAACGCTATCACGATCGTCGTTGGCGGTGCTGCCGAGTCGCTCGCCGCGCACCCCGGCACGCAGGACTTAACGCTCAGGAAGCGCTTTGGCTTTATCAAGGTGGCGATCCGCGAGGGTGCGCAGCTCGTCCCCGTGTTCTCATTCGGCGAGAACGACGTGAGTAACGGCGCCCGGCGCAGCTGACCACAGATCTACGAGCAGCTCTCGAACGAGAAGGGAACGACAGTGTGGAAACTGCAAAAGGGCTTCCAGAAGGTCTTTGGGTTCACGCTGCCGCTCTTCCACGGCCGTGGCATCTTCAACTACAGCCTGGGTCTCATGCCGTACCGCCACCCCATCGTATCCGTCAGTGAGTACTTGTTGGGCCAGACGTTGGACGAGACTCTTGGGAACTCACACACAGTCGGGCGTCCAATCGACGTGGTGAAGAGCTCCGACCCATCGGACGAATATGTGCAAGAGGTGCACGCGCAGTACATCGAGGAACTGATGCGCATCTGGGACAAGTACAAGGACATCTACGCTAAGACACGCACGCGTGAGCTGCGGGTCGTAGACTAGCCATATTATAGAACACAAAGTAAGCAACGGATCGACGTGTATAGACATGCATGTACTGTAAGAAGCGTGCGGTGTGCTCACAGTTGGCGCGGGTGTGGGCAGTAGATGTCACCTCACCAAAGCGAGACCCAGGCGAGAACCACTCATCGCGATGTTGGCGGATCCGGGGAAGGTTCGACTCCTGGCGATTCCAGGCACGGCACTTTTGCATCTCCCGCCGTTGGTTGCCACCCGGGATCAAAATTGTTTCTCAAAATCTCGTTCAGATGGCAACAACCTCCTCATCTGCCGCTCGCCAGACCACTGCTTCCATCTCACCTCCATCTCCGTCGACACCCAGCAACCATGTCGATGCTCAGGACAGTGTACGTCTCTCGCCTCTCTGCGCAAATGTTTGTGCTGACGCTTTCCCCGATCCCCACAAACCACATCTTACCCCTGACGCTTCCCACACCTGCCACACCCATTCCGCGCCCTCCCCGACCGACTGGTATGCGTGCAGGAAACCTAAGAACGCGCGTGTGAAGCGTGCGCTCGAGGAGCGCGAGCCCAAGCTCGTCGAGAACGAGAAGACGGCCATCTTTGTGCGCGGGCAGAACACGAGCGACCGGGTGCGCGGGGCCATGGGCGACCTTGTGAGTTGTGGCTGGCTGAGGGGTTTGATGGGGAGGGGAGTGAGGGGGAGGGAGGGGAGTGTCCAACAGTTCTGGGGCAGTGAGATGGTCGAGATGAGCTCTCCACCGTCCAGCATGCTGGCAGCTGCTCGGTTGAACGTCGAGGGAGTTCGTGGTGGCCAGCAATGCTGCCCTCCTCCGCTCTCCTGCGCCTGCACTGCCGCACTCGCTTCGCTCTCTTTACCCAAGCGCGCTCTCCCCGGTGCTCGCTTTGCTCGCACCTTGGACTCGCACTAACCGCAGTACGCCCTCAAGCGCCCGAAGGCGATCAACTTCTCCAAGAAGAACGCCATCCACCCGTTCGAGGACGCCTCGTCCCTCGAGTTCTTTGCGCAGAAGAACGACGCCGCGCTCCTCATCACGGGCCTGCACTCGAAGAAGCGCCCGCACGACCTGATCTTCACGCGCATGTTTGACGGGCGGGTGCTCGAGCACCTCGAGCTCGGCATTGACGACTTCACCGCCATGTCCGACATCCCCGGCTCCAAGGCGAGCGTGGGCGTGCGCCCGCTCATGGTCTTCCACGGCGACCTGTTTGACACGCACCCGCGCTTCACGCAGGTCAAGTCTCTTCTGCTCGACATGTACCAGGCGCACCACGACCCCGGAGTGCCGCTCATGGCGCTCGAGCACGTCATCTCGGTGACGGCGGGCCCCGCGTCGGGCGACCTGGACGCCGAGGGCGCCGTGCTCCCCAAGATTCACGTGCGCGTGTACACGCTCAAGCTGCTCGCGTCGGGGTCGCGCGTGCCCCGCGTCGCGCTGACCGAGATGGGGCCGCGGATCGACCTGAGCATCCGCCGCCACGAGGAGGCCGACCCCGAGACGCTCAAGGCCGCCATGCGCCGCCCCAAGCTCTCCAAGCACGACCAGGCGTCGGGTCTCGGCAAGAAGCGCAAGAATATCGAGACGGACGACATGGGCGACAAGATTGGCCGCATCCACATCGGGACGCAGGACCTCAGCAAGCTCCAGAGCCGCAAGATGAAGAGTCTCAAGATTGGCCGCAAGGAGCGCAAGCGCGAGGCGGCCGCCGAGGCCATGGACGAGGACGACGAGTAGGGTGTTGTACACTATGCATAGAGTGCCGCGGGCTGTGGGCAGGGGGCGAGGTGTAGAAGGTGTAGATGGCAGTGAACAAGATCAGAGTGGTCTGGGGGATGCTCATGACGTCAGGGATTGGTTGGGAGGTGATGTTGGCTGGTGACTCCACTTCTGCTCTCTCCTCCTCTCTCTCTCTCTACTCTACTCGCCAACTCTACTCTGACCAAACCTCCGCCATGGCCTGGCAAGCGCCCTGGCAAGCCCTCCGGCCGGCCCTGCGCCCCGCCGCGGCGCTCCTCACCGCCCGCCTCTCCCTCTTCAGCGGCTTCAGCACCTCGTCCACCTCCTTCAACTCGAACATCCAGACGACCTGCTCGCGCTGGATCGTGCGCGAGGCGCACCCCTCCGCCGCGCGCGAGTGCCCCACCCCCCTCGTCCTGCTGCGCACACCGGGCCTCTCCTTCCCCGCCGCGCAGCCGCAGGACGACTGGCGCCAGTGGGCCGACATGTTCGCCATCCGCGGCTACACGACCGTGCAGGTCGACGTGTCCGTGGCCACGAGCAGCCACCTCGTCGGCGTCGAGGAGCCCGAGGGCGGCGCGGAGGCGGCCGCCATCTCGGGGCCCGTCAAGCAGGCCGCGAGCGCGCTCAACGACCAGCTCCGCCTCCTCGCGATCCCGTATGCGCCGGTCATCATCGCGTCTGGCCCCGGGTGCCTGGTCGCGCAGGCGTACGTCTCCGACTACCGGGCGAGCGGGCTCGTGCTGATCGAGCCGCCGCCCGACGAGGATCCGCGCGGCGGCGGCGTCGGCGTCGCCACGGGCGGGGCCAAGGCCGCGGGCGGCGAGGCGAGCAAGCCCTTTGCGTGGCCCAAGTTTGGGTTTGAGCCGCGCTTCCCCATCCTCGTCATGGCCGATGC
>JAMALN010000618.1:0-35272 GCA_023630115.1 Cutaneotrichosporon sp. PK4640 | reverse complement strand
TGAGGCAGGTGGGCGCACTGCAGGTGCAGCGGTGCGAGCTGCGTCCGCAACTCGGCGAGCCTCCTCCTGCCGCGCGAAGACCGACTCAGGACCCAAAGCACGGTAGTTCCGTGGAGGCGACGGAGGGAGCTGGATCACCAGCGGCGCCCGGCGCTGGTTGGGGTTTCCGGGACCCTGCGCTGTCCGCACAAGCTGCGAGGGCTGCGGCTGCTGCGGCGGCTGCGGCGGCTGCGGTTGCGAAGGCTCGGAACGCTGCGGCGGCTGCGGCTGCTGGGGCGCTGGAGGGGTTGGAGGGCGGACAGGCGGGGCCGCTGGAGGCGTAGGACGGCGGACGGGAGGAGGTGGTGGTGTAGGGCGGCGAGCTGGACGAGGCGGTGATGCGCGGGCCGGCAGACGCGCAGGTTGTGGCGCAGGTGGGGATGAGGAGAAGGCGATGAAGTCGGGAAGGGGGCCCGTATCGTGCTGGGCAGGCGCTCCGTTCGCGATGGGCGCGAGTTCAGCCGCGACCTCGTCCTCGCTGTCGGCGACCGAGATGGGTGTGCCCGGCCGTGGGGCGGGCGGTGGCTCGATCTCCTGCACCTCGAGTTCTTCCTCTTCCTCGTCTGGGTCGTCAGAGCGCAGGGACCGGTACTCCGTGAGCGTCTTGGCGGGTGTAGGTGCCTCGACCTTGAGCGCTGGCCCATCGCGTGGGGTGGGCGGGTCCTCGCCAAAGTCAAAGAGCGGCGTCTGCTTGCGGTGCGGTGGGATAAGGGGGCTGGGCGCACCGAATATGCTGGTGTCGAGCTCGAACGTCGGCACTTCCTCGCGCTCCTTGCCTTTGCCCATATCCTGTTCTGGCGACGCGTCTGGGGACTGGACGATCCGCCGCCGCTTGTTCCCGCGCTTCTGCGGCGAGCCACCCGGTGTCCCAGACGCCCGCTTCGGCGTGGCAGACGTCTGTCGCTGGCTGTTGCTGGGCTGTGACGCTTCGTCAAACAGCGAGTCGAAGCTGCGCGTGCGTGAGAGCGCGGGCGCGGGCGACTCGGCTGCCTGGGTGGGGGCACGACGCTGCGGCGTTGTGGTCGGTGGCGGCATCTCCTCGACGCTGTTTGAGCGCTTGCGCCGCTTGCGCGCCAGAGGCTCTTCGACACTGTTGCTCCTCTCCCGGGGCCTCGAGGGCCCAGCCACGGGCTCCGGCTCGGGAGAGCGGACTCTCTTTGGAATCGGCTGTGAAGGGGCTCGCGCCTCTTCCGCCTCCTGCTTCGCCTTGAGCTTCTTCTGGATGTAGTAGTCCGAGTCACGCTTGCGGACGAGTGCTCTGTCCATTCCGTCCTCATTCCTGGCCTTGAGGAAGGCTGCTACACGGCGCTTGTACGCATTCAGGCTGCGCCTCGGTGTAGCGTCCTTGAACTTGCGTTCTGGTCGTCAGCCTGCGTGTGCGTCCTGACATACTCAGCAGGTCGTTGGAGGCGAATCTAAGCTCGCCGATCTTGCCCCCAGGCTCGTCCTTGCCCTTCCGCACATTCTTGCCCTCGACGGACGCCCAGAACCTGCGGTTAGAGGCGCTTTCACGTTGCATACGCCAGTCCGCAGGCCTCGTCACATCCACTCACTCTAGCAGGCTGGGTGATTTCTCCTTGGGATCGTCTTCGTCGTCGACGAACGACCGGCGGAGTTCCACCCTGATGTCAGCAACGCAATCGCAGGACCGTACGTGTCCGAGCCGGTCTTGAGGAAGCCTTGCCACTGTCATTAGCCAGACCGGCGAGAGAGTTCACCATGACATAGTAGTGCTGCTGTCAGCTCTGTCCATACCGCCTCCACATGCCCGCCATCATCTTCCAACCCCTCGTCGTCTCACTCACCCATCCGACACGACCGTCATTTCGCTCAAACCGCGAGTCCTTGTACTCCGCCCAACAGATGGCGTCTGGTGTGAGTTGAACCGGATTTGAGAAGGAGAGGAAGGGGCGAGGACGTTACTCACCGACTACGTATTCGGGCTGCACCTCATCTTCGTCGATGTCTGTGGGGTCGCTCTCTAGATCAGAGTCGCGGTCGTCCTTGGGCTCTAGGCGGACTTTGTTGAGCTCCCGTATTTGGGCATTACTCATTGTGGGCTGAGATTGTGGAGAGCATGCAGGTGTCGATGGTGTTGGTGATGGGAGTGGAAAGACGATAGAGGCGAGAGAGAGCCGCTTGATTAACGGTCGCACTTGTTAGACCCAAACATCGGGCCACCGTGGGAAAGTGTGTTCAACCTCCACCTCCTCCTTTCACTCTCAGGCTCAATAGTAGCTGCTGGACGTAAGCAACACTGGGACGACGCGAGCAACACAGCATAGGGCTTCATAGCTGGACTGGACTCTGCGCTGAGCCGCGGGTTGATAGAGCTTCATAGCTGGACTGGACTCTGAGCTGAGCCGCTGTCTGAACTGCTGTCTGAACTGCGTCTGAGCTGCAAGCTGAGCTGCAGGCCGAGTCGCCGTCAGAACTGCGAGCTGAGCTGTCCCTCATGCAAGTGAGACACCTCCACCATCGGTGCCAACTTCCCAGCAGCTTAACCGTCTTAACTCGTGTTTCGATGTAGCAGCTCTAGCAGTTCATTATGTACCAAGAGGGCACACCTATCGTCTGACTGACCATAATCTGCATGCATGTCCAGGTGCTGGGCTGAGATGGCTGAGAGGAGGACGCAGCCGGTATCAACGAGATCTGGTGAGGTTTCAACGGGTTCCGTGAAGCGTGCATGGGCGCAGCGACTCTGACGCGATCTCGCGATCTGGCGGCAGGACATGCCCATGGAGTCGCATACACTCGTCTTCTACCTCTTCTATGCTATCATACAGTACGCCCCCTCTCCACGCGCTATCGCCTCTGCCCCGGCGCGATGCCGCCCCGCTCCTGCCCCGTCTCCCACTTGAGGCCCTCGATCCGCCCCGCCGCGTCCTGCATGACCCGCATCGCGTCCTGGAGCGTGAGGAGGCCGCGCTCCGCCGTCGTGCTGACGGGCCGCGCCGGCGTCAGCTGCACAAAGTAGGGCTCGGACGTCTTGGCCGCCCCGTCGTCGCCGACCACCCGCGTGACCGTCAGGTGCAGGGTGGTCGTGTACCCCGCGATGGGGAGGGAGAAGAGGTGGCCCACGCGCGTCGACGAGTGCAGGTGTCTGGCGTCAGCTCGTGCCCTCGTGGGCTGTCCCGAGTGTGCAGCTGGCCACGACGGCGACGAAGACGACGCGGTCGGCCGCGCGCGCGGCCGCCACGGCGTCGTCCATCGCCTGCTGGGCGTCGGTGAGCGGGAACGCGCCGATGCGGATACCCTTGACGATGAAGGGCGTGCGCGAGACGGCGCGCGACGGTCGTGCCCTCGCCCGCGCCCCGCTGGCCTCTCACTGCCCCCTCCCCGCCCGACTCACTTGAACCCCATCCCCTCGACATACTCCTCGATCTCGTCCCGCGCACTCAGCCCCGCGACCTCGAGCGCAATGCACGCCTGCACATGCATGTCGGCGTACTCGCGCCCCTGGAGCGGCGGGCTCATCCACGCGAGGCTGTACTCCCAGCGGTCGACGGCCTCGTCCTCGAGCCCGCCCGCCCAGCGGGGCGTCCCGCGCGTGCGGCGGCGGCGGCGCTTGCGCCCCCGCAGCCGCAGCGTCCGGTGCTGGCCGGGGATGACGGGGTGGGTGTTGACATACACCCCGTCGCGGACGTGGTACGGCTCGACGTGGAGGGCGGCGTTGGAGAGGCGCGCGAGCATGAGCTCGAGCTGCTCGGCCGGGAGGAGCGCGTAGAGCGACGGCAGGAGCTGCGCCTGCGATGTCATTGCTGGAGGAGTGGACAGACTGAAGAATGGCAGGTGGCCAGCGGTTGTTGTTGAGTGCCGGTGGAGGTCCGGAAGCAAAAAGTCCGCCCCGTCTCCGATGACGATGAGAATGCTGCGGACAGCGTTGACAACGCACACACCATGCTCCGCACCACCCTCACCCGCCTCCCCCGCGCCCAAGCGGCCGCGGTGCCCGCACGCTCGTTTGCGGCCTCGTCGGCGCCGCGGGACATTATCAAAAAGCTCGAGGAGAGCCTCACCCCACGCGAGGCCGTCGAGCGCAAGCGCAAGGAGTTTGAGGCAAAGTACGGCGACAAGCTCAAGCAGAAGGTCGAGTCGTGAGTATCCAAGCCTGGAGGAGGCGCTCCTCGTGGTGGCTCGCTCACACGCAGCGAGGGCGTCGCCAACCTCGACGCACTCAAGGCCAAAAAGGTCGTCCCCTCCATCCTCGCCAAGCGCAAGGCCGAGCAGTACCGCCAAGAAGAGCTCGAGCGTGCCGAGCGCGACCGGCAGGAGCAGGAGCGCGTCCTCGCCGAGGCCAGGGAGGCCAAGGACGCCGCGCGCGCGGAGCAGAAGGCCGCGGCCCGCGCAGCCAACCCGGACAAGGACACGACGGGCGTCAAGCCCCTCGCGAGCATCATCAACCTCCCGCTCATCCTGATGACGCCGCACGACCAGGCGCAGATCGCGGGCATCTGGAACACGTACCACACCACGCACCCGTCGCTGGCGTCCTCGTACCTCTCCGCGTCCCTCCCCAAGGACACGTACGAGCGCATGCTCGCCCTCGCCAGGAGCGACCCGTTCTTCGTCGTCCCCCTCCCCCGCGCGGGCAAGGACGGCGCGGCGGACGCGTTCGAAATGTTCTACATGCAGTGGCTGTTCCATGCGCCGCCCGCCGCCCCGCCCCTCGAGGGTAAGCCGAGCGCGCCCCTCCCGCCCGTGACCAGCGTCATCTTTACGCCGCTCGAGGAGTTCAAGCAGGCCGGCGAGTGGGCGCAGCCGTACCTCGTGCTCACGCACTACCCCGACCTCGCCGACTCGCATGGCCTCGTGCTCATGCGCGGAGAGATTAGCTCCCAGAGCGCTGGCGGGCCGCCCGGCGCTGTCGACAACCCGGGGTACCTCCTCACGCAGCAGGACGCGCAGCTGCTCTCGCTGGCCCTCCAGCGCTTCTACTGCGCCGACATTGCGCCGCCGAACGAGGACGCCAAGGCTCAGGCGGAGCGGTTGAAGCGTAAGCAGGCGCTGCGCGACTTCCGCGAGAAGCCCGAGGAGTGGGACTGGCAGGGCCTTGTTGGCATGGCGTACGGTGGCCTTGCGTAGAGCATGCAATAGATTAGAAGCGTACATGTGCATCTGATACTTCATTCACTCTACTGCTACATCTACAGTCTACTCAATCTCGATCGCATGAGCCACGTCCGCCCCCGTCTTCTGCTTCTTCGCCGGCGTCTCCGAGTCGCCCTCCGCTGGGCGTTTCGCAGAGGGCGGCGCAGGGGTCGCGTCACTACGGATGACAATCTCGTCCTCGGACGCCTCGGACAGCGCCTTCCCGGGTGTGGGACGCCTCGGCACCTCGGGAACAACCTCGGGCAGAGTGTACGCCTTCACTGCCCCGTCGTCTGGCGCCGCGATGCAGAAGTGGATGCGGCAGTAGACACTGTCCTCGTCCGCAACGGAGAGGTACTGCCCACGCGTGACACCAAGGTCGGCCAGAGTCCGCCCATAGTTGTCCTTAAAGTCGGGGTCGGCGAGGACGCGTCCTCCCTCCATGATGGTGACCTCGAAGTCGTCGTTGCCAGCAACAGCGGGCTGGAGCCACCCCTGCACGACCTCCTCGACAAAGTCGCCCAGCGTGAGCCTCTTCAGGTCGACCTTGAAGGGGATGTAAACATCATTGCAGACGGCGCAAGCTGGGTTGGGCTGTTCAACGGTGCCGTTCTTGATCGGCCAGTTGGTGGCCTGGCGGAGGAAGGACTGGTTGAGCGACGTCTTGTCCTTGAGCACGGCCAGCGCCTTCATCACGACGAGGCCGGCGACGACCGCGTTTGTAGTCGCGATGGCAGGGATGATGTTGCCAGCCATTTCTGTTGTCAGCTCGTGTCTCCTTCGGAGCCGACTCACCCTTGACCTGGAAACGTGTGCGGGTGGGGATGCCGTACGCTGTGGCACGAAGGTTGGCGACTGCAGTGACAAAGTCGAGGGTGTCGTCGTCGTCCTTGTCAAACGACAGGACCACATCGGGGTTGGTGATCGCGCGGGCAGAGAGGCGCCGGCAGCTGTCGAGGAACAGCTCGAGGCTCTCCTTGGTGGAGAGCTCCTTCTGGTCCTTGAGCGTCGCGCCCTTGGCCTTGGGCGGGGGTGCGGGCTTGGCTGGCGCAGCGGTGCCGTTCGTCGTGGGTCCCTTAGCTGGGGCCAGGCGCACTGGAGGGGGGACAAACTCGCCCGCCATGATCTTCTCGTAGTCGAGCGCGACAGGCTTAACGCGCCCGGGACGCGCCCACATGTCCTCCATAGACAGCAGCCGGTTGATGTCCTCGAAGAAGACCTGGTGTAAGCTTGTGCACCAGACTGCGAGCTCACCTTGTTGAACACGCGCTGTGGCCCGTCCTCCTCGCCCAACATGCGCCGCACTTCCCGGAACGCCTCGGCCTCCTTCTTCAGGTTGTCGATCTCCTCCGCTGAGGGTAAGCGCGGGTCAGTAACGCGCGACTAACCGTTCTCGCCGTCGGCCTTGGCCTTGTCCAGCTCCTCCTCGTCGAGCGCCTCGTCGTCCTCGCCAAACAGCTTGCTGCAATGTTAGCAGGGGCGGCTCAGGAGCAGCTCACCCAAAAAGGTACGTCTTGCCCCAGACGATGCAGTGAATGGGCTCGCTGGGCGTCGAGCGGATAGTGCAGACGGGGAAGGACTTGGGTGGAGGGCGCGTCACGCAGTCATAGCAGAGGGTCTCGCCCTGTTGTCAGCGCGCCTGGCGAGAGGGAAGCTCACCTTGATGATGGGGTTGGCCTGGCCAAGGTAGCCCGCAGTGCCCGACTCGATGAGCGGCACCTGCGCGGCGAGACAGAGCTTGTTGATGTGCCGGCGGGCGTCTGGTGTTAGCTGTGGGCCAAGCCTGAAGCAGCTCACCCATGTTATCGAGGGCGCTCATGACGACACCAAACTGCTTGATCCACTCGACGTCATTCTCGGGCTCCTTGACGTTGCCATGGCGCGCGTGGATCTCGATACCCGAGGAAGGGTTGAAGTGGCGCGCAGTGGCCGCCGCGACGATGGACTTGGGCTTGGAGATGTCAGGCTTGCGGAAGAGGAACTGGCGGTTGAGGTTGGAGAGGTCGATGGTGTCGAGGTCGATCTGATGTGAGTCTGCGTGTCCTGGGAAGTGGCGAGGAAGGTGAGAGGTGAGAGGGTGGGAAGGGGTGAGAGGTACGCACAATCTCGATGTTCTTGAAGCCGACGAGGACAAGATTCTTGACTGTGGGGTCAGACGCGCCTGAAGTGAGTCACTAGGTCACTCACGGAGCTCGCAGCCGATACCGCCAGAGCCGACGACGAGAACGGGAGTCTCGCGGACCTTTGAGAAGAGGTCTGGGCCGAGGAGAGCCTCTGTACCGGAGAGGCGCCCCATTTTGAAAGTGAAGAGAGAGTGAGAGAGAAAGAGAGAGAGATAGGGATACGCGAGGAAGGTTGAGTAATCTCGACAGTCGGATGTTGTGAGGTGCATGAGGTGAAGGAGGCGAATCAAATGGCGCGTGCCAGGAACGTAATGACCACGTGGTGTTTTCTAATGCATGGCTTCGGTTCAGTAGCCTCCACCAAATGAGAGCTGGAGTTGTTGAAATGAGGGATTGTCTTTGCGGTTAAGGGTGTGTGTCCCAAGTTGCCACCCAACAAAGTGGGAAGAGGGCGTTCGACTCGCACTCCCCACCCATTTCTGCCCTCTCTTTAAATCTTACTGTTCCGCTCCTTCCATCCAACCTCCCTCCATCCACCTCTGTTATCGATATCTCTTATCTTTCCAGCACTCCTCGATCACTTCCAAGCACCCCCCTACCGACCTACACCTCTGGCAAAGAGCCGCAAGGCCACAGCTTTTTGCGCCCTCGTCGCCGCCGGCACTCGCGAGTAACACGACACGCAAAAGATGGCTCCGCCGGTGAGCACAGACCCTCACCCTCCCCACGCACTCTCCTCGCACCGCCAGCTGACATGCAGTCCGTGTGCCCGCAGTGCAACAGCAAGGAGATCGCGACCGACTATGCGCTCGGTGTCGTCGTGTACGTCCAGGCAGGCGTGTGAAGCAGCACTAACCCCAGGTGTCAGTCATGTGGTCTCGAGCTCGAGCAGGGCATCCTCGTCTCCGAGGTCGGCTTCACGGAAGGCGCTGGCGGGCGCATGCATGTGCAGGGTACCTTTGTCTCCCACCACTCGAGTACGTCGCACGCCGGCTGCGGCCGCGAGAAGCAGAACTGACGGAACAGCCGGCATCAACACATACCGTGGTCATGGTCCCACGTCTGAAAACATCAAGGAGGAGGGTACGTGCCCTCTGTGTGGCACCTCTGACACCAGGCCGCAAGCGTATCCAGCTCATCTGCAACCAGATGGGCATCCTCCCGTCGGTGCAGCGTGGCGCGCAGCGCTTCTACTCGCTCGCTGTCGACAACAAGTTCAACCGCGGCCGCCGCACCGACTACGTCGTCGCGAGCTGCATCTACCTCTACAGCCGCTTCGAGAAGGACGCCCTCATGCTCATCGACTTTAGCGAACGGCTACAGGTAAGCTACTGTGTACCTATGGAGCTGACAAGCAGATCAACGTGTACGAGCTCGGCGCGACGTACCTCAAGCTTCGCTCGGCGCTCAACCTCGACCAGGTGCTTCCTGAGATCGACCCCGCAGTGTACAACATTCGCTTTGCGAACCGCCTCGACTTTGGCAGCAAGGCGACGATGGTCGCGCGCGAAGCATCGCGTCTCGTCAAGCGCTTCAAGGCTGACTGGATGACGGCTGGCCGTCGTCCCGCCGGTATCTGTGGCGCGTGCCTCGTGATAGCGTCACGCATGAACGACTTCCTCCGTACACCGGAGGAGGTCGCCCAGGTCGTCAAGGTATCGCCGCAGACGATCAAGAAGCGCCTCCAGGAGTTTGCCCAGACCGCCATGGCGTCCAAGTCCGTCGCGGAGTGGCGCAAGATGACGGACGCCGAGCTCGAGGCCGTCAACAAGGAGGAGCTCCCGCCCGTCGTCAAGGAGCAGCGCGCGCGCGAGGAGCGCAAGCGGCGCCGCGAAACGGCGGCCCTTGAGGAGAAGGAGAACGGCAGCAAGCCCAACACTCGCGCGAGCAGTCGAGCCAGCAGCCGCGCCGGGACCCCCGCCACGCCCTCCGCACCCACACCACTCCGCAAGCGCCAGCGCCTCGCCCCCAAGGGCTCCGAACCTGTCGCTTCGACAGGCGACGCTGCGGCCGATGCTGCGTTAGCCGAGGTCGCGCTCGACATAAGCGACGAGGACGAGGACGGTGAAGACCAGAACCTCGAGGAGCTATCGAAGGAGGACTACGTCGGCGACATCCAGCGTGCGGGCGACGACAGCGAGCTGGCTCGCAACGAGCGTCGCCGGGAACGCCGCCGTCTCTTCCGTGGTGTCAAGGCTGTGGCGGGCGACGACGACGACGAGGAGCTCGACGAGCTGGCCGCGGACGAGGACGAGTACGACGAGAAGACGGACGCCAAGGAAGACGCCAAGGAGGAGGACTCGGCCGCGATCCTCGCCACGGGCGGCTTCAAGGACCTCCCCGAACCGCCCTCGTGGGACGACAAGGAGGCCGTGTACGCGTACATCGAGGCGAACATCTTTGGCGACGAGGGCGACCTCCTGTACATTGCCAAGTCGGACAAGACTGCGCGCATCGAGCGCTGGCTGCGCGGCCGCGCGCCCAAGGACGTCATCTCGGAGATGCGGCGCGTGCAGTGGGCGCACCACAAGCGCGAGTACGAGGCCAAGCAGAGCATCCACGAGACGCTGAGCGACATCGACGACGACGAGCTCGAGAACATCTACGTGATGGAGGACGGGGAGCAGGCCGCGCGCGCGCGCATGTGGCTCGCGCACAACGCGCGCTGGCTCGAGGAGGACAAGGAGCGGCAGGCGAAAAAGGCGAAAAAGGCCGAGGAGATGGAGGCCAAGCGCGCGGGCAAGGCGCCGCGCAAGGCGGCCAAGCGCAACCGGCGCACGGCGCCGTTTGCGAGCGCGCGCGAGGCGATCGACAACTTTGCGGCCACGAAAAAGTTCTCGAGCCGCATCAACATGGACGCGATCCGGCGGCTCGACGCTGGCGACGAGTACGAGCTCCAGAGCATGCCGGACGAGGACGACAAGGACGACAAGGCCGACGACAAGATGGACGACAAGGCCGACGTCGACGACGACGACGACGACTTTGAGTTTGACATCCCCGAGGGCCAGTTTATCGACCACAAGGGCGACTCGTCGGACGAGGAGTAGGCCGGCGAAGCTGGTGTCTTGTCGCAGCGTTTGTCGTCGTCGTCGTGTTGGAGCGCATGGTCAGATTGCACTGTAACCTACATACCCCATCCTCATTCTACCCCTCATGTTAGTCCATAGTCCATAGGGACCTTGCCATTGTACTATACTGCAAGCGATACATCGGTTATCTGTGTGACAGCGAGGTCCTGAGCTGCATGAGCTGTCTTCTGCCGGAGGTTGGGTGATCGTGAGTCTGTCCTGGATCTTGTCACGGCCATCGATCATCGGCGGACTGTCACTGCGGCGCAGACGGACCTAACCGCCCTGCACCTGAGATCCATGACTCATAATAGACGGACAGAGCCGCCATCGCTGCGACCTGCATGCAAAGTGGCTGCGCCCCACTGATGTGTGAAACACCTCAGATGCACCAGAATGCTGCAGTCAGTGTGCTGTGTAACGCCCGCCCCCACGCACACCAGCCTGCGCAAGATCCCAACGCCCCAAGATCCCAAGCTCCCAGACACGACCAAAGAAACCATCCATCATCACGTTATGTGCATTTCGACCAGCAAGCTGGGCAAGTTCGTAGGTAATAGAGTAAGGGTCGTTAGGTGCGAAGGGGTTGGTCGCAAAGGCCCGGGGTATAGTGTGCAGATGGGGAGGAAAGACCTGGCTAGTGCACAGGCAAGAATAGCGAGGTAAGGAACACATAGACGGGGCGTACGCGAGAGACGATGCGGGGGACGGCAAGTTTACTTGCCGAGGCCGAACCGCTTTTTCTGCGTCGTTAGCTGCTGCTGCGCAAGGGGGAGGCTCACCGAGCCCTTCTCGGGCGTGAGCGGACGGCCGCTCTCGATGCGCCGCTTCTTGTCCTCGAGCTCGAGACGCTGCTTCTCGAGTGCCTCCTTCATCTCGCGGTGGCGAGCGTAGAGCTCCTCCTCGGACTGCTTGAGCTTCTGTTCCTTCTCCTGGACCTTCTGCTGGAACACCATCTTCATCTCCATCTCCATCTTCTTCAGCTTGGCCTCGTGCATCGCACGCTCCTCGGCCTGCTTGGCCGCGGGGCTGGCGTCAGTTGACTGGATCAGCTTCAACTCACTTGGTCTCCTTGAAGACGCTCTCGTCCTGGGCGACGCCCATGGCCTGGAGCTTCTCCGTGCGGTACCGCTCGTAGAGGATGTCGTTGGTGTGCTCGCGGAGCTCCTCCATGTGGGTGCGGACGAGCATCTGGCGCAGCTTGACAAAGTCGCAGTGCTGCTCGTTGTCGACCTCGATGACACCCCACGGGTACTCGCGGCCACGGACCTGGCGGCCGTCGGGGGACGGCACAATGTGGTCGGAACCAACAACGGCGAAGGGGATCTTGGAGATGATCTCGTGGTTCTCCTGGATGGTCTCGTCGTCGTCACGCTCGTACGAGGGCGGCTGGAAGATGTTGATGCCGTGGTGCTCGATGTCGGCGAGGATGCGGCGCTTGAAGAGGTCGACCTCCTCCTCGGTGAGCGTGTCGGCCTTGGCGATGACCGGGATGAGGTTGACCTTGTTGTGGAGCTGCTTCATGAACTCGATGTCGATGGGCTTGAGGGCGTGACCAGTCGGCTGGATGAAGTAGATGCACGCGTGCACACGGTTGTCGGTCATCTTGAGACGGTTGACGCGGTTCTCCTGCTCGAGGTAGGCATCGTAGCGCGCCTCGATGTTCTCGAGAATGGGCTTCCAGCTGCGCGCGTTAGGAGGACTGCCGGGACTGCGGCTGCGGGCGGGGCGTCGACTCACCACTCCTCGTTGTTGACAAAGTCACCAAAGCCGGGGGTGTCGACGACGGTGAGCTTGAGGCGGACACCGTTCTCCTCGATCTCTGCCACGTTAGCACATGAGGGAAGGTGCGCGAAAACGGCCCGGGGAAGGTATCGTCCCACCGTAGCACAGTACTCACCGGCGTTGATGCTCTCGATCTGGACCGTCCTGCCGCGGTCGGCTCCGGGCTCGGGGATGACCTTGGGCTGGTACAGCGTGTCCTCAAAGAGGGTGTTGATCAGAGTCGACTTGCCGAGACCAGACTCGCCTGTGGTTAGCACGGGCCCTTTGGTATGCGCGCGGACCGCGCCGAGGTGAACGACGGGGAAGACGCACCGACAACCATGGCAACAAACTGGAACCCGCGCCTGCGCGTGTTAGCATTGCACAATGAGGGGGCTAGGAGCGGGGGCCAAGCAGATGCGCGCGCCCAACGCGTCGTGTGCGCGTGGACGACGCGTCGGAACGATGGCGAGCAAGGTGGATGGGGCCCGCGCGGTATGCTCACCTGACACTGCGGCGGTGGACCTGGTTGGGGAGGTTGGAGAAGCCGACCCAAGAGGCAAGCGTCTTGCGGATCACGTTGAGGCCAGCAGCGGCGCCGTTGGCGGGGATGGCATCGCCGTTGGTCGAGGCCGGGGCGGGGGAGACATGGCCGTTGAGAGGGGCAGGGGAGAGGCTGGCGTCGGCGTAGGCAGCCTGGTCGACCTGCTGGTCGGGGACGCCGTTGGTGGGGTCGTAGGCGTACTGCTCGGCCATGGTAATGGATGGATTAGAGCAGAAAAGGAGTGTAGATGGAGAAGAAGGAAGGTAGGAAGGTAGGGGAAGGAGGAGGGAGGAGGAGTGAGGTGGGATGCGACGTGGGGAGAGAGGTGGGATGGACGTGGTGGTTGGTGATGGTGGGTGGTGGTAGGAGGTGGTGGGTGCGTGGTGGCCGTGGCAGGGACAGGGAAGGTTGAGAGAGGTAGAGGTCCAGAAGTGAGAGGAGAGCGTAGTGCCAGCGAGCGCGGGAAGCCGTGTCCCAGGGTGGAAACTCTCTACCTAGGCGTAGGAGGCGTAGGAGGGAAGGGAAAGCGGGGGCACGGGGCGTCTGTGGGACACTTTGAACTCTCCCTGGGTGGCCTGGGTGGCCTCGGTGGGACGGGCCCATTTCACCCAGAGTCATCCCAGAGTCATCCCTTTCCCCCATCCATCCATTTGACCCCTATTACCCCTGGTACCTGATACAGAGTCTCGTCGCGTGCAACGCGCTGACACTCCATACATTACATGGGGGTATCATTTAATACACCACGTGGCTCGGAATCTGCCTCAGCCGCCACAATCCTCTGCTGGCCGGCGATATGAAGTTGGATGCATCAGAGTGACCGTTGCATGCCGTTCGAGCCGTCAACAACATCACCTCCGACCACCTTCCCTCCACCTGCCTCGGCCCCACACCCACACGAGCTACACACCGCCCCGGCACAGCGGGACGCACACCTCCTCCTCTTCCATTCACTCGCCCGCGTCCGCCGCGCCCGTCCGCTCACCATGCGTCTCACGCCGGAGGTGCGTCACCTCACTCGAGCTCGTACTGATCCCAGTTTGTGTCAAATACCCACTCGGTTAGTTGATGGGCTGCGACTGACAATGTGGCCACGTACTAACCGCAGCACCTGAATCCTCTCAAGGAGCGCGAGCTCGACCTGCGGGGTGAGTTTGTGTGCCTGCGCGCCGTGTGGAACGCGAGCTGACGGCAAGGACTCGCCATCCCCGTCATCGAGAACTTGGCATCACACCAGGGGACGTACGACACGCTCAACCTGACGGACAACTCGCTCACGGTGCTGGGCAACATCCCCCAAGGTGAGCTTCTGAATCTCCGCTCGAGCTGACGCCAGCGCACCGGTTGCATACGATCCACGCCGCGCAGAACCAGATCTCGTCCATCTTCCCCGCCCTCGCCACCAACGTGAGCTTGTTGACGTCTGCGGTTAGCTAACACCAGCTCCCCAACCTCACGACGCTCGTGCTGAGCGACAACGCGATCGCCTCCCTCTCCACCCTCCTCCCCCTGGCCGACACGCAGCTTCGCTACCTCTCCTTGCGAGGGAATCCCGTGACGGCGGCCGAGCACTACCGCGAGTTTGTGATCTGGAAGGTCGGGCGGGGGAAGCTGCACGTCCTCGACTTCCAGCGGGTCAAGGACGCGGAGCGCGCGCGCGCAAAGGAGCTGTTCGAGGACAGCTCGGGCGCGCCCAACGAGCTTGCGCGCAAGCTCTCCACCTCCACCACGGGCGTGAGCGGGGCGACGCTGGCGGCGGCTAAGGCCAAGGGCGGGCTCAAGGGGCGCCTGATGACGCCCGAGGAGAAGAAGCGCGTCGTCGAGGCGCTCACGCGCGCCACCACCGCCGAGGAGGTGCGCAAGCTCGAGCGCATGCTCGCCGACGGGCTGATACCCGAGGGCGGGATGGAGGAGGTTGCTGCGGCGTAGAGGCTGGCATGGTAGAGAGGGGCTGCTGCTGGAGCAGTGTATTAGTGCGCACTTGCACATAGATCCGTCATGTTACAAGATTAGCATTGTACGCATACTACATCTCTAGCTGCGACATTGCGTGGGGTGCGGAAGGCCGCGCTCTATCAGCTTGGGGTAGATCACAGCCTCGCGCCGTGTGCGTCCTCCCGCGCCTGGCCCTAGTTGGCGCCCTCGGTCTTGAGGCACTCGGTCAGCCAGCCAGCGAGGTCGGCAATCTCCTCGTTGCAAGCGCTGTGGCCCATGCCGGGGTAGCTCTTGAACACGAGGCCGGGGCGCGCAAACACCTTGCCCTCGGGCTGCTCCTGGAACCCGAGGCGCTTGAGGAGGTCGATCGACTGGCGTCCGTCTGCGGTTGTCAGATCTGGCCCAACCACCCGAGCCGCTGCCCGGGCGATCTCGTCCCACTCACAGTCGTACTGGACGATCTCGTCGTCGCGCCCATGCCCCCAGAAGAGGGGGAAGTCCTTGGCGTCCTTGCGCGCCATGCCCTCGACCTTGTGCGCGAGCGGCACCCAGGTCGACAGCGAAACGTAGCCGGCGAGCTTGCGCTTCCCGAGGAGCTGGGAGAGGACGGCGATCGCGCCGCCCTGGCTGAACCCGCCGAGGACGATGCGGTTCTCGGGGATGCCGGCGTCGACCTCGGCCTGGATCAGCGCGTCGACGGCCTCGACCGTGGCCAGGATGCCGGCCTCGTCCTCGGGGCGCGGCGAGACCGAGCGGTCGAACGTGATCACGTCAAACCAGCCGGGCATGCGGTAGCCTGGTGTGAGCGAGCGCGAGGTGAGCGCCCCAGGGAGCGGGCCCCGAAACCTCTCGAGTGGACTAACCGCCGTTGACCGTGATGGGGATTGTCGGGGCGTGCGGGAGGATCCACTTGACGTTGGGCAGCTGGCCCCAGAGCATCTTGGCGACCGGGAGCCAGCCGTGGCCTGGTGTCAGCTCGACGGCAACTTGTTAGCTCACCGGTGTCGCCGAGGCCGTGCAGGAAGATGACGGTGGCGGTGTGGGCCTCCTTGGAGGCCATGCGGAGGTGCTTGAGGGGCGCGGCCATCTCGACGGCTGTGGGTTTGGTGGGTGCTTTTGGGGCGAGGGGGGCCTTTGGGAGCGGAGCGGGGGAGGGAGAGGGCGCAAAGAAGAAGAGGAGAGTGGCCAGCAGAGAGGCGGCCAGGACGAGCTTGAAGGCGAGCCGAATGGTTGCGGTTGTTGAAGGAGGGTGTGAGAGAGGGTGAGAGATGGGGGATGAGGGGTTAGGAGGAGGGATCGGAGCGGCCGAGTGTGGTGGAGGGATTCTCGGACCAGCTGCATCCCTCACCGGGCTCACCCCCCCACACACACGCTTAATTGACACTTGGTCGTCATGCTTCGAAACAGGCACCCCGAGTCTCATCCTGCAGCTCTTTAACTGTGGTACGCGTCTCGCCGCTCCCACCTCCGCGCGCATGATTTTATAAGGGGTTCATTCCAACATCGCCAAAGGAATCTAAGCGAAGAAAAGGCGGACTATAAGAGCCCATAAACTAGTCACAGTCCATGAAGAACAAGTAGAGATACACGTGTGCGCAAGGCGCCGGCGCCTGGCTCACACTTAGAGGGCGAAAGCGAGGGCCGCGACACCAGCCACAAGGCCGACGGCGGGAGCGGCGGCGCGCGAGAGGGCGCTCGAGGCGGGGAGGTTGCCGCCGGCCTCGGAGACGATGGCGCCGGTGAACGAGTCGCCGCAGACGGTCTTGATGCCGTTCCAGAGGCCAGACTGGCCGCCGAGGATGGGCGAGTTGCCGAGACCAGGGCCGTAACCGATGGCGTTCTCGTACTTGATGTAGGTGACCATGATCTGACGGGTGCACGAGGTGCAGAGCTGCTCCTTGGTCATGTCAGGCTGGAGGAAGAGGAAGGGGAGGTTGGTGTTGCGGTAGGTCGTCGCGTTGGGGGTGACGACCGAGGCGAACGACGACTGCGACGAGGGAGCGCGCTTAGAGAGGCCAGTGACATCGTAGAGGTAGTCGGCGGCGCTGTTGGCAATCGCGGCGACGACGTTGATCGACTTGGCGAACGAGGTCGAGTTGGCGGGGCCCGCGGCAGGAGTCGAGGAACCGGCCTTGCGGATCGTGTTGACGCAGTAGGCCTGCGAGGCCGAGTCGCGCGAGCAGACGGCACCCTTGAGCGGGGTGAAGACGTAGAGGACGTCGTAGAGCTCGGCAACCTTGGAGTTGCCCGAGTCGATCTCGGAGCGGCACGCAGTGTAGAACTCGTTGAGCTTGCCAACCACGTAGGTCTGGTCGCAGCCCGAAGCCGAGCACATGGTCTTGAGCGCGCTGGTAAGGTCGCTCGTCGACGGGCTCTTGCCCGAGACGGGCGAGAACGCGTTGGTGGCCTGGATCAGGGGGTTGACGCAGGTCTGGAGGGTCTGGTCGGCGTTGAGCGACTCGAGGAAAGTCGTGCATCCAGACGAGATGCCCGAGGGGATGAGAGACGACTGCGGGTCAGCGAGGTTTGTGCGAGCGGGCGGATTGTGAAGACACCACCCCAGAAACGACCATTGCCAGAACCGAGCAACGAGCAAGGGGGACGAGCGGCTCTGTGCGCTGCATCGCGCAACGTGAACAGTCACGCAGACAGATCTGGGGCATGTGCTGCCAAGAGAACTGCTAGAAGAAAGTAGAACTTGTTCTGGCAATGGATCGCGGACATGAACAGCGGCGACGCGGCACACGACCGGGCAACAGGCAGCGAGCAGGTTGGGCTGGGGTCATGGTGGCGTGGGCGTGACTGGGTCCAGCCCGGCCAGCCCAGTCGACCGTCCCAACTCTGGACCCTGCCCGTATCCTCCCGGTAAACATCCACACTCCACACAGCCCACGGAGCATTCCATTGCGCCCCATCTCCATGTCCTTCATGCAACTTGGGTAGTGACTTGATGCGACACTTACCGAGGCGCCAAAGGCCGTCGAGGCGAGGAGGAGGGCGGCGGCAGAGAACTTCATGGCCGACGAAGGGGGCCGTGTGAGGGGGGGAGGCGTTTAGGGGAGAGGGGATTCGCGCTGCGATGGGCGTAGGAACAATGAGCGGTGGTGCAGCGGTGTCGGATGGGCTGCAATCGTCTCGGACGAGTGGAGAGAGGTGTGAGAGGTTGTGCGGGGGAGGAGGATGGGGAGGATGGACAGATGGATGTAGATGTAGAGAGCGTGTAAAAGAGGGTTGTAGAAGAAGAGAGAGGTGGTGAGGGGTGGGTGCTTTGAGACTCTCAAAGGGGTGAAGGTGAGGATTTGGGTCCATGCCCATCACTACTAGTTGTTCCTGAACTGGGGTTTATTGGACAGAAACAAATAGGGAAGACCTAATCCCGGGCGGCTAAGGCCCGCAAGAGCCCCCAAAATGCAGCAGCGGGGGAGCCTGGCCGAACAAGGGTTCAACATGCACCATGGGCCACAATTAGAATAGACCATCCACGCCAAGGCAGTTTGACCAAGGTCTCCCATCCTCCTCCGGCTTAGGGTCACGGCGCCTCACCCGCTAGGGACCCGGTGGCCAGGTGGGGGCGGCGCGCATCGCGTCCTTGCTCCAGCTGCACGCGGCATCGCGCCCCGTGTCCAGCCCAACATCCAACGTCATGCCGTCAACACTCTGAATCCAGCCACTTGGCAAGCACCCCAGATTCCCCTTCCGCATCGCGGGGCTTCTAATCTCGTCGCTTCTCTCCATTCTGAGAATAGATGTGGTGTCAACACGGCCGTACGCCGCCACGACG
Source organism: Cutaneotrichosporon sp. PK4640 (assembly GCA_023630115.1). Taxonomy (NCBI): domain Eukaryota; kingdom Fungi; phylum Basidiomycota; class Tremellomycetes; order Trichosporonales; family Trichosporonaceae; genus Cutaneotrichosporon; species Cutaneotrichosporon sp. PK4640. The sequence continues at coordinate 16,921 of JAMALN010000618.1, read as the reverse complement.
CGACGCGTCCACAGCAGATCGTGGATCGTGGATCTCAAACATGCTGCGGGATCCGCGTCGTGCGCCCCTCGGCCTGCAGATCTCTTGTGTGCGCCCAGACACGATCCAAGCGTACGTGGGTGGATCGAACAATGCCAACCACGTCGCGTGGAAAAGGTCCCGGCCACTGCCGCCGGCAGCGGATCGGTCAATCCGCTCCGCCGAGTGACTAGCTAGGTCGGGTGCATCTTTGGCCGAACATGACGTCCAATTCAACCACACAGCGACGCAAGCCAAGATGTCGGGCGTCTCATCTCTCTTCCTCTCTCTCTCTCTCACTCACACCCTCTAACCTATCATGCCCGGCACCACCCAGCGCAGGCGGCGCATGCCGCGCGTCTACCTCATCCGCCACGGTGAGCTGCTCTCGACTCCACAGCTGACATCAGGCGAGACCGAGTGGTCGATCAACGGTGCGCTAACCCCGCCCCGGCCAACTAACGCCAGGCCGCCACACGGGCACGAGCGACATCCCGCTCACCGAAAACGGCGTGGCCATGGTGCGCGGGATGGCGCCCCGCCTCCTCGGCGCCGACAAGCTCATCGACCCGGCGCACGTGCGCCACATCGTCGTGTCGCCGCGCACGCGCGCCCAGGTCACCGCCAAGCTGCTGTTCGAGGGCAACATGCCGCCCGCGTGCAGCTGGGAGACGGACCCCGAGGTCGCCGAGTGGGACTATGGCGCGTACGAGGGCATGCTCACCAAGGACATCCGCAAGGAGAAGCCGGGGTGGGAGATCTGGCGCGACGGGTGCCCCCCGGGCAACGGGACGCCGGGGGAGACGCCGCAGCAGATGTCGGACCGCGTCGACCGGGTCATTGCGCGCATTCGCACGCTGCACGCCCAGGCGGAGAGTGCGCCCGACGACGAGGTCGACTACTCGGACGTCATCATCTTCAGCCACGGGCACTTTACGCGGTCGTTTATCGCGCGCTGGTGCCAGCTCCCCATTGCGGCGGGCTACAACTTTTCCTCGGACGCTGGTGGTGTGAGCGGTGGGAGCTGGGACACGCTGACGCCAGCTCGCCGTCCTCGGATACCAGCACATGTCGATCAAGGAGCCCTGTGAGCTGACACCCCTAGTTCCAGCTGACGACAGCGCTCCTCGGCCTCAACTGGTACACCGAGTACCAGATGAAGACGATCAGGTAGACGCGTCCACTGGCCTGCCTTGTACAATGCAGATACATACACACAGTCGAATGATTCTACTCGAGCACTGGGGCGGGCGGCTTGAACGCGCCGAACCCCTTGGCCTCGTACAGCAGCTCGGTGCGGATGACGAGCTTGCCGCCGTCCTTGCCGACCGCCGATCCCTCGTGGAGGAGCGAGCCCTCGGTGTCGCCGTGCGCTGGGGTCAGCTTCGTGGTGCGCTTCTGAGCTGGACTTACGGAAACACAGCACTGCGCCCTGGATGGGCCGCACGCTCGTGGCGTCCATGACGCCCATCTCGTTCGAGGGCATAAAGAACGTCGTGCACCCCGTGTCCTCGGGCACGTCGCTGTTGAGATACACGAGCAGCGTGTATCGGCTCCAGAGCGGGTCGTCGGCCGGCTGCGAGTCGTGCATGTACTCGCCCGTGGTGGGGTCGAGGCCCGCGGCGGGCCACGCGCCGTCAATGTGCGGCCGGTACAACTGGTTCTCGGTGTACTGGTACACGCGGAAGCGGGCGTTGATGCCCCTCACCTTGCCGATCTGCCCGCCCGGCCCGGCGGGCGCGGTGGGGTGCACGAACGGCAGGATCTGGCTGTAGAAGTGGTCGAGGAAGTGGCTGTCGGCGAGCCAGACAAAGTTGCGCGCGAGGATGCTGGTTTTGAGGAGCGCGCTGCCCTCGGCCGCCTGGTCCTTTTCGAACCCGATCGCGCTGGCGGCCTGCACGATCTGGAGGCACTCGTCGGGGGTGAACACGTCGAGGATGATAAATGCGCCCGGGACGCCGGGGACGTCGAGCCTGCTCGGGGCGCGGCGCGCGTCGGGCGGCGTGAGGCGGATCGTCCCCGGCGCCGAGTGGTACACGGTCGAGTCGTAGAGGTTGGGCGGGCGGCGGTCGGCGCCGCGGATAAAGTTGACGACGCGGAACCCGGGGTGCTCCCGCCTCTCGAGCTTGTCGGCGGGCACGAGCGTGCCCGCGGTCATGCGCTCCCAGATGGGGATCTCGCCGCCCGCCTTGCCGAGGTACGGGCGCGCGAGCCAGATCCTGGACTTGCGGACGTGGTCGCCCGCGTTGCTGCTCTCGCCGGCGGGCACGACGCCCGGCGTGTGGTTGGCAATGCGCAGGATCATGTCCAGGCAGCGCAGGGCCTCGGGGTCGCCCGGGCTCCCGTCCGCCCCCGACGTGGCGTCGCACTCGCGCACCCAGCGCTGCAGCGCGCCGAGCTTGGGCGGCAGCCGCCGCGTGTACATCTCGTACAGGAGCACGAGGGCGTCGGTGAAGCGGTAGTCCTTGAGGGCCGCCGAGATGCGCGAGGTGAGCGACGTCCCGATGGTCGCGCCGTCCACCATGACGCGGTGCAGCTCGTACACTGCGCGCTTGAGGTTCTTCATTTCCTTGCCCGCGAGGGCCGAGGGGTTCTCGGCCAGCGTGCGGAGCACAAAGACGGCGCTGTCCACCTCCTCAGGGAGGAGGAGGGCGTCGCTCTCGCTCTCGGGCGTGAGCGGCTCCACTGGGGCCGGGGCCGGCTTGGCCATCTTGACGGCCGCGGACGAGGGCGCCCCGTTGTTGCGCTTGCGCTTCTTGGCCTGGTTCTTCGCCATTGTAAGAGTTGTGGAGAATGGGAAGGTTGCGGCAAGATTTGTGGGTGGCGGGTGGAGGCGGAGCCGGAGACGGGCGGATGCATATTTCTTGGCGATCCGTGCGGGCTGTGTGCGGCTCTCGGTGGCAGCCGCGGTGCCACTGTTTGCAGCTGGTGACTACCGCTCGCGAGATGAGAGATTAGGTTGCAACGGCGCACGCAGCGCAGACCCCGCGCACACCTCGATGCGAATGCAGACAACATGTAACACTCTACGTCTACGACAGCGCGGCGCCCTTGAACGACTTGGCCTTGCACACGCCGTCCTTGGTGCGGATGCGGTGGACCGTCTTGGTCTCGGGGTCGGTCCAGACGGCCTCGAGGTTGTCGAGGGTGGAGAAGTTGGGCTGGATCGTCTCAAACACCTTCTTCTTGGGGTTGAGGAGGGCCTCGGGCTTCTCGTTCTCGTACTTCTCGCCCTCAAAGTAGACGCGCTCGCCGGCAACGCTCCCCGCGGGCGGGAGCACAAACTCGACGCCGCCCTTCTCGCCGTCGGCACCCTTCTCGCTCGCGCACAGCAGCATCGCAAACGACTTGACGCCGCGCATCGTCACGGGCTTGAGGTTGCACACGACGATGACGGTCGCGCCCCGGATCTCGTCCTCGCTCATGTACTTGACGAGGCCCGAGCAGACGGTGCGCGGCTCCTCCTCTCCGACGTCGATGCTCTCGACGTAGAGCGAGTCGGCGTCCGGGTGGCGCTTGACGTCGACGACCTTGCCGACGCGCAGGTCGATCATCGAGGGGACGGGAACGGCGGGGGTCGCGGGGGCAGTGGGGGCCTTGGGGGCCTTCTCCTTCTTCTCCTTCTTCTCCTTCTTCTTGCCGTCCTTGGGCGCGCCCTCGGCAGCGGCGGCGGCGGCGGCGACAGGCGCCTCCTCCTCCTTCTTCTCAGTCTTGGCGGCCTTGTCCTTCTTCTCGGCCTTGTCCGCCTTCTTGTCCTTCTTCCCCTCGGCGGGAGCGGCACCCTCCTTCTTCTCCTTCTTGACCTTGGGAGGGGGCGCGACGCGCACCGGCGCGGCCAGCGAGCTCACGTCAACGTCGACTGGAGGGAAGGCGTTCGGGAGCTCCTTCTGCGCGGCCTTGACGCCAGCCTGCTCCTGGATATGGAGGAAGTAGCGGAGGACAGCGGGCTGCTCGGGGTGCTGGGTCGCGGGGGCCGACGCCTGAGGTCAGCTACAGCGCGAGGGAAGGTGCCGAGGGAGGTCGAGGAAGGTGAGGCGACGCACCATCACGGGGTTGAGGCGCGCGTAGAGCGAGACGTCAGCCGAAGAGGGGGCGTTGCCGACGAGGTAGGTGATGGGGAGGAGCTTGGCGTTGAGCGCCTGGGGCGTTAGTATATATCATTAGAGTCGCACACCTTGAGGTCGCCGACGAGCGACTCGGTCTCCTTCTCGGCCTTCTGGACGAGGGCCTGGTCGGCACCGGCGAGGGCGGGGTCGGCCTTCTGGGCCGCGGCGACGAACTGGGCAATGTCGGACATGGCGCGGATGAAGGGGATGCGGGGAGTGAAGAATGGGATGCGGTGTCGTGCGAGCAGGAGCATGCACTTGTTTTTGGAAAGAGTCGAGTCGTCTTGACCTTCTCTGGACGCGCAAAGAGCCGTGATCTGCACCACCGTAGGGAGGAGGAAGGTGGAGGGGCAGGGGGAGGCGATGGTATTTCTGAAATCGTCCCTCACCACGTCATTTTTCTTGAGTGCGGTATCAAATCTCGAGAGATTTAGCGGTGGCGGCGTGGTGCTGGGTGTGGGGTGTGGGTCTGGGCGGAGGACAGACAAGAACTCCAGCTGCTCGCTCGCTCGTTCGTACTTTGGCTTGTCCATCGCCATCTCCTTTTCCTCATCTCCCACCTAAAAACCAGACCTCACCATGTCTGGACAGAATCCCTACAACCCCAACGCCTTCGAGTTCCGCCCTGGACAGGCCTTCGTCCCCGGCCAGGCCTTTGTCCCCCGCTCCCAGCAGCAGCAGGGCCAGCAGGGCCAGCAGCAGCCGTACGACCAGTACGCTGCGTACGGCGGCGCGCCCTACGGCCAGCAGCAGGGCTACCCCCAGTACGGTGGCTACCAGCAGCAGGGCGGGTACCCGCAGCAGGGCTACCAGGGGCAGGGGTACCAGCCCCAGCAGCGCGCGTACCAGCCCCCCGCGCGCCAGGGCTTCCAGCCTCCTTCGTTTGGTGATGCGCCCAAGGCCGCGCCGAGCCTCAGCATCGGCGGTGGTGCGCCCAAGGCTGCGCCGTCGCTCAGCATCGGTGGCGGTGCGCCCAAGGCGGCTCCCTCCCTCAGCATCGGCGGGTCCAAGCCCGCGCCCTCGCTCAAGATCGGTGGCGGGTCCAAGCCGGCTCCGAGCCTGAGCATCGGTGGCGCCAAGCCCGCGGCGTCGCTCAAGATCGGTGGCGACGGCCCCAAGCAGGCCATCTCCATCGGCAAGAAGGCCGACGACTCCAAGTCGGCGACTCCCTCCAAGCCGTCCACCCCTGCCCCGGAGCCGAAGGCCGTCAAGGCTGAGGCCCCCAAGGCTGAGGCTCCCAAGGCCGAGGTCAAGGCTGAGGCCCCCGTTGCCAAGGCTGCTGCCGCCGCCGCCACCCCCGCGGCTTCGTCTGCTGCTGCCAGCGGCACTTCGACCCCCAACTTCTCCAAGGCGTCGGCCAAGAACGACGCCGACGCGGTGCACAAGGAGATGGCGGCTGCCGGCCAGGACGCCCTCAGAGACCTGTACGGCACGGACGAGGCCGACCCCAACGTCAAGTCGCACCTCAACATCATCTTCACGGGCCACGTCGACGCCGGCAAGTCGACCATGGGCGGCCAGCTCATGGTGCTCACCGGTGCCGTCGACAAGCGTACCCTCGAGAAGCTTGGGCAGGAGGCCAAGGCGGCCGGTCGCGAGAACTGGTACCTCTCGTGGGCCCTTGACCAGAACAAGGAGGAGCGCGCGCAGGGCAAGACGATCGAGGTCGGTCGCTCGTACTTTGAGTCGGAGAAGCGGCGGTACACCATTCTCGACGCGCCGGGCCACAAGACGTTCGTTCCCAACATGATCCAGGGTGCTGCGCAGGCCGACGTCGCCCTCCTCGTGCTGTCGGCCCGTAAGGGCGAGTTCGAGACTGGTTTCGAGCGTGACGGCCAGACCCGCGAGCACGCCATGCTCATCAAGAACAACGGCATCAACAAGCTCATCCTCGTCGTCAACAAGATGGACGACCCCACCGTCAAGTGGGACCAGGCCCGCTTCGAGGAGATCAAGGGCAAGATCACCCCCTTCCTCAAGGCCGTCGGCTTCAACCCCAAGACGGACCTCACCTTTATCCCTGTGTCGGCACAGATGGGCCACAACATGAAGGACAAGGTCGAGAAGTCGGTCGCGCCGTGGTACGAGGGCCCCTCGCTCCTTGAGTACCTCGACAGCATGGAGGTGCTGGACCGCGACGTCAACGCGCCGTTCATGCTCCCCGTCTCGGAGAAGTTCAACGAGCTCGGCACAATGGTCATGGGCAAGATCGAGTCGGGCCGTGTGCGCAAGAGCGACACTCTCCTGCTCATGCCCAACAAACGGTCTGTTGAGGTGGCTGCCATCTACACCGAGACTGGCGAGGAGCTCGACGTCGCGTTCTGCGGTGACAACGTGCGCATGCGTATCCGTGGCATCAACGACGACGACGTTCAGCCCGGCTACGTCCTTACCTCGCCCCAGAAGCCCGTCAAGGCCGTTACCGCCTTCAAGGCGGACCTCTCCATCATCGAGACCCAGAACATTATCACCTCGGGCTACACCTGTGTGCTGCACGTCCACACTGCCACCGAGGAGGTGACGCTCACGGTGAGTTCGCGTCCAACGAGCGTAGCGGGTGGGCCCGTGTGAGGGCCTCGCGCCAGCTCCTTGACCTTCTTCACTTCGCCTCTCCTTGCACCCCTTGCCAAGCCTCCGCTGACCCCAGGCCCTGCTCAACTACTACGACAAGAAGACGCGCCGCAAGTCTAAGAAGCCGCCCCAGTTCGCCAAGGTCGGCATGCTTGTGTCGGTGCTCATCGAGACGAACCAGCCGCTCTGCATCGAGCGCTGGCAGGACTACAAGATGCTCGGCCGCTTCACCCTGCGTGACCAGGGGAAAACTGTGAGTCGGCGCAAGATGCTTCCCAGTGCTGACCCCAGATTGCCATCGGCAAGGTCACCAAGCTCATCGAGAACGACAACGACATGCCCGACGTTGCCGCCCTCAAGGTTTAAGTGCGCTAAGTAGTAAGATACCCGCGCGCGGCGCGTAGTGCGACATGTCACGGTTAGAGCTCGGCAGTGGCGGGGGCTCCGCGGGGTCATACTGATCTGCCTCCTCTTTAGCTCATGCTGCCCGTCGATCAATGGGGAACGGCAAGAAGCCCGTCGATCAATGGGGCCCGGCCCTTCTTGCCGTTCCCCTGCCACCTCCGTGCCGGGGACGGAGCCCACCTGGTCCGTCGAACCCGTCTTCCAGGCGGGCGAGGCGGGTATTGGCAGTGCAGAGCGAAGCGGAAAGGCCATCAGATGGGCAGACTGACAATCTAATCAGGCGGATTGATTATCCGGGGGTGGAGGTGCCTGAATCTGATCCGATTGTGGCACCAAATCTCGAGCGCTTCCATCTTTGGATTGGGCTGGGCATCCGAGTATAGCAGCGCTCGGCACATCCATGCCGGGTGGTTGGAGTTCCAGGTGTAGCGGGAAGGAACCTCACATTGCTAGATATACCCGTCACGAGAGGCACCAGACACCTTCACTCTCCCACCTTTCCAACATGGAGTCCACAGAGAAGCGCGACCTCGCCCCCGCCGAGCCGACGCTCAAGCGCTCGATCGGGCTCGTGGGCATCATCGGCCTCGGGCTGTCCATCGTCAACGGCTGGGTCGCGATGAGCTCGACCATCGTCATCGGCCTGGGGCAGGGCGGCGCGCCCCTCATCCTCTACGGCATCCTCGGCACGACGGCGGTCAACGTCTTCCTGATCCTGACCATCGCCGAGCTGGCCAGCGCCTACCCCACCGCGGGCGGGCAGTACGTGTGGAGCGCGATCCTGACCAAGCTCTCGTCCTCCTCGCCTGGGGGACGCTACCCGCTCTCCTTCGTTGTCGGCTGGGCGACGGTCTACGAGTGGATCGTGATCGTCACGGCCGTCGCTATCATCTGCGCGCAGACCGTCTTCGGCCTCGTCACGACCTTCAACCCCGCCTTCGCGGTGCAGCGGTGGCAGGTGTTCCTCGTGCTCTTCCTCGTGAACACGAACGCGGCCCTCGCCAACATCCTCTTCACGGCGCGCATGCGCGGCGTCGGCACCTTCTTCCTCTTCTTCAGCACGACCGTCTACGTCGCCATCCTCGTCGCGTGCCCCGCCGCCGCGCCGGCCCACCAGCCCAGCTCCTTCGTGTGGACGCACTGGCAGAACGCCGTGGGGTGGGACAGCAAGTTTGTCGTCGCCGCCACGGGCCTCGTCAACCCCGGCTTCATCTGGAGCGGGCTCGACGGCGCAGTCCACATCGCCGAGGACTGCCTCGACCCCGCGCGCGTCGTGCCCCTCGCGCTCTTCAGCAGCATCGGCATCGGCTTCGTCACGGCCTTCTCGTTCTCCGTCGCCCTCCTCTACTCGGTGCAGGACATCGACGCCGCCGCCGCCGCCGAGCTCCCCTTCCTCACCATCATCGTGCAGGCGACCGGGTCCCGCGTCGCCGGCGCAGTCTTCATGACCTGCTTCCTGGCGGTCGTGAGCCTCATGACCAACTCGATCCAGATGGCCTCGTCCCGCCTCATCTGGAGCTTTGCGCGCGACAACGCGCTCCCCTTCTCGGCGGCCCTCAGCCACGTGCACCCCCGCCTCCGCGTGCCCGTCCTCCCCGTCATCGCGTCCTGGGCCGGCGTGACCATCCTCGGCGTCCTCTACATCGCCTCGAGCACCGTCTACAACAGCATCATCTCGTGCTGCATCATCCTCCAGAACTTTTCCTTCGCCATCGTCGCCGCCCAGCTGCTCTACCGGCGGCGGAAGTTCAACCCCGCCCGCTGGCTCAACCTCGGGTGGCTGGGGTGGGTCGCCAACATCGTCACCATTGTGTGGTTCATGTTCTCCACCGTCATGTGGCTGTTCCCCCTCGAGCCGCACCCCACCGCGTCGACCATGAGTGAGTTGGCCAAAGGAGCATGCTGACGCCAGACTACTCTGTCGCCGTGCTCGGGGCCATGGCGGTCATTGCTGGGCTCGACTGGGTGTTCTACGCCCGAAAGCACTTCCGCGGGCCGAGCGAGGCGACCATGGTCGCGCTCGAGGCCGAGTCGCACAGCGTCGAGGGCAAGGCTGAGGCGGAGCATGTCGAGGGCGCGCGGGGGATCTGATACCAAGGGCACAGTGACATACTGTATGGGCATGTTATGGCTTGGTGGTATGGGAGGCGCTTGGCATCGGTGCCCCCCGCCGCCAGTGTATCAGTGTCCGGCGTCAGAGCCATGAGATCATGAGAAACACCCAACGCACTCGCGTGTGGCACCCGTGTGACAAACCGCTACCATGCTGTCATGATTTAACTAATCTACACAATCTTTTACCGAGAGATGTCTCCCACGCGATCCCACGACCGCGACGCTGTGCAAGTCCTGTACTCGCGTCGACCGCATCATGCGCGCAGGCCGTACTTCTGACGAGCGCTGGGCTCGACGTACACGTACCCGAGAGGGGTGTAGCTCAGGAGCGTCGCAAGCTTGTACGTGAAGGGGAGGTAGTACTGCGACGGGGGCGGCGCACGGAGTGCCGGCACCCACGAAAGGGGCGGGTAGGGGATGACGGGGTAGGGCGCGGGCGGGAGGGCGAGCTGGGTGAGGATGGTGTCGATGACCTTCTTGGGCGGGAGGAGGAGCTTTTCCGCCCACCCGGCGCGGGCGACCTTGGGGTCGGGAGGGAAGCCGTCGATGCCGCCAAACTGGGTCCACGGCGTCCGGGTGCGGAACTCGTTGTCGATCGTACCCGGCAGGAGGGCAGGTCAGCGGCATCCGGCGGGGACTCACAGAAGAAGCGGACGCCGGCGCCCTCGCACTCGACGCGCGCGCTCTCGACGGCCATGAGCGCCGCCGCCTTGGTCGCGCTGTACAGGCAGCGGCTGGGGGCGGCGATCGTCGCGGCGACCGAGGAGAGGTGGTGGACGACGGGCGAGGCCGAGCTCACGGCCAGGAGGGGGATGAATGCCGCGAGCGCGAGCACCGTGCCGACAAAGTTGATCTCGGAGCAGGCGCGCGCCTCGGCCGCCACGGCCTCGAGGCCGCCGTGCGTCGGGAGGCTGGACGCCGAGTGGTACGCGCCGCCGGGGCCGACCCACGCGTGGTCCTCGGACGGCACGAGCTTGGGGCGGGGCACGATCGGGCGGGGCTGCGGGATGAGGTCGACGCCCGAGATCTGCAGCAGCGTGCGGGTGGACGGCACGCCCGCGAGGATGTGCAGCGTGTCGAGGCCGCCCCACGCTGGGTTAGCGCGTCCGCCTGTGGCTCACCGTTCACGACCGTCTCGCGGACCCTGATGACGTCCGCGGGGTTCCGGATGTCGGCGGTGACGACGAGGACGCGGTCCTCCGGCAGGCCGAGCTCGATGCACTCGGCCTTGACCTTCTCGAGGCCGTCGGTGCCGCGCGCGACGATGACGCTGCCGTCAGCTCGGCGGGGAGGAGTGGTACATCTTGGCGCCGCGCTTGGCGTACGCGAGCGCGAGGTCCTTGCCGATGCCCGAGGACGCGCCGAGGAGGACGACGCGCTCGTCGGCGGGCTTGATGATCTTCTCGCGGGAGGGGCCGTGGCGCGCGCGCAGGAGCAGCGCGAGGACGGGCAGCGCGAGGAGCACGTAGATGGCCGGGTGGACGTCGGGGGCCTGCATGTCAGCGGGAGAGTGAGCGTGAGGAGGGGGGCGTGAGAGGCGGGGTATAAGTAGTCTGTAGAGGACGGTGGCGCGGAGGCCCAGTTGACGTCGGGGCAGATCCAGAGCGCCCCGGAAGCGACGTGTCGGTGAATCAGTCTCGAGGTGCGCAGCATGGTCCACTCCGTCACCCGTTCACAGGCCAGCACTTAGCGAGCTTGTGAACGCGTGAGTATGGGAGCATGAGATCATGAGAGGACGAGGACGGGGCGCATCGGCGGGCGATGCTCGTAATTTCCTCGCAGTCGGGCCGAGGGGCATGGGGCGGCCTGGCAGGGTGAATCTCTGGCGTGCGGGAGGGGACAAGGGGAACGGGACATGCGACATGGTGTCGCAGCTTAGTTTAACGGTAACACGCGGTTGTGGCCAGAGATGCATGTCTTAATGTCTTGCTCTGCCATCTGCTAAACGTGGCCGGTTGAGCCGCGAGGGAGATGAGGGATCCGGAATGGCGGGAGGATACGCACCCACCCACCTCAGCCAACTACCCTGCGAGCGGATCGAGCCGCAAAGGTTGAGGGCTCGCCGTTTGGAAATCCTATGTGTCTCGCTGCACTCGCAGCTCAACCCGCTCGTTGACCAGCTCGCTGCTGCTCGCAGTCGCCCCCACCGCATCCGCCAGAGATGGGGTATGGAAGCGGAGGTCCGGGCAGGGTCAACCTGGAGCAGCTTTGGGCTTGTGCCAAGCGACCCAAGCCCGCGCGAACGCCACATGACCGCATCACCGCCCAAGGAACCTTGATGGCCTGACCATCAGGCGGGTGGGAAGCCATGGGAAGCCATCGTGAGTCGTCACATGTCGAATCAAGAGCATCGTTTGATCACAGATTGTGAAGAGTACCGATGTTGAAGATGATATGAGGTGTAGGAGTAGTGTCAAGGTGAAGCGGACCCCCTACACGCGGTGGACGCGTGCTTCAAAGCACGCGTCCTGAGGCATTGCACCCTTTGCACCTGATTATTAGTCTCTGCTAATTCCCCCGTGGACCCTTTGTTGTGACTATCCTATTTGGGGGTATTCACCATTAACGCCCTGTCCTATTTGTCAGAATCGAATCTAAATGGGACATGAAGAGTTGTCGAAACGCGGTTCGGCCTGCAAGGTCCCTTTGACGTGCTCCCCGCCTCCGCCTCCCCCCCTCGTGCCCTCACCTCCCCGAACCACGTCCCCACCATCCACAATCCACCCTTCGCCATCTCTCATCCTTTGCTAATCATCGACCCAAACAACTCGACACCAACACTCAAACGCACACCTGGTGCCTCCTGCAAAACCGGGCTGTGCAAACGTAACAATCTTAAACCTGGGGGCAAACCGAGGATTGGCTCCAAGGCTTTGTTGTGACTTGCAACTCGCGACGCCGACCCCCCTCGTTTCCCCCCCCCTCCTAGTTACCCCTTGGTCCTTGAAACTCCGTTCCAACTCGACCACTCTCCGCTCTTCCCTCACCCCCTCAAACACACCTTCCTCCCCCCCGTTTAGCAGGTCAACGCGCGCCACGGACAGTCTGCCCCTTCCCACTCCCCTCCCCCTCCACTTGGCTCCACCAACTCTTCCATCTCGTCGTCCGCGTCGTCTGACACGCCACTCTCCTTCACCCCGCCGACATGGACAACTACCACGACGGCGTTTACGGCGGGTCCGACCTCGACTACCGCCCCCGCTATGGATCAGCGGGCTACGGAGCGGACCCAGGTGCGTTGCTCGCGCGGTTACCGTTGCACGCGCCGCGCACGATCCAACTCACGATCACGCGCGCGCCACCGGAGCCAACCTTGCTCGTCGTCTTGTTTGTGCGCAACCCAGCTGACAACAACAGGATCCCAGAACTCGGGACAACCCACTCCACCACCACTTCCGATGCACGCATCTTCGTCCTCGAATGGGGGTGGCGTGACCTCGCCCTCTGACCAGGTGTCAGGCGGGTCGAGCGCTGTGCCCACCCCCGGCCCGGGGCAATCGGGCCCGCGTCGGATGTCGACGTCGTCGCGCTTGGAGGGCAAGGACGAGCCCATCGGCTTTGACGAGGGCATACTCCGCGGACTCTGCGACATGGACGTGAGTAGCATCGCCTTTCGGGCCAAGAAGTTAGGCACACTCGTCTGACAACAGTGTGCACTGCCACTCCTCGCCGACCGAATAAAGCAAAGCATCGCATCATGCAAGGTGAGTGACTACACATGGCGCGACTAACATGCGAAGCAAGTCGGAACCTTCTTCCGGCAACGCGCAGACGTCGAGGAAAAGTACGCGCGCGGGCTCACAGACGTCGCGCGCTCGTCAAACGATGTCTACGGCAAGGTGGACTGCAAGGCGGGCTCGTTTGTGGCCTCGTACCAGGCTGCCCTCCGCTTACAGGAGCAGCTGGCGCAGAACCGCTTACGGTTCTCGCAGCGGCTGAACGAGATGAGCGAGGAGATGTTTGCGCTCGGCAGGGAAGGAGAGCGGCAGCGCAAACAGGTGAGCTCACTGAGTTGTCTGCCGAGCTGACAGCAGCACAAGGACAACGGAACGCGGCTGCAGAACATCTTACAGGACAGTGAGACGGTCATGGACAAGGCCAAGGGGCGCTTTGACCAGACGGCCGAAGAGCTGGAGCGCATTCTTGTGGCCAAGGAAGGAGAGAACTTCCGGGATGCGGGAATGCGCTCGGCCAACGCTGCAAATGCGGCGGCTGGCAACGGCCTCCAACCCGCGAGCGGCAAGAAGGGCATCGGCAAGGCCATGACCAAGGGTCTCTTCAAGGGCAAGAACCCCGCGCAGATGGCCAAGCACGAGGACGACGTGCGCGCTCGCATGGCGTCGACGAGCGAGGCGTTCCGCAAGGCCTGTCTGGAGAGCCAGGCTCTGCGCCAGGAGTACTTCAACCACCAGTTGCCCAGAATTGTTCGCGTGAGTGCAGTCTGTGCCCGTCCTAGCTCCCGCTCACAACTCCAGGCTCTCAAGGACTGCGCCGACGAGCTCGACAACGGCATGCAGTACCACCTCACGCGGTACGCGTACATGTACGAGTCGACCGTGGTTTCTGAGGGCACCCTTCTGAGCCCGCGCGACCCGGAGGACGGTGAGTGGCGTGGCGATCAAGATGGGGCGCACGGTGCTGACGGCGTTACAGCGGGCATGAAGGCCATCTTTGACCTGATTGACAACCGTTCCGACTTCAAGGCGTACATGCAGAACTACGCTGTTGCTCGCAACGCACCAAAAGGGCCCCGCCGTGAAGGACTGTACGACGAAGGCTACGTGAGTCGCCCGCCACGCACCACACTGACCACAGGTGCCATCTGTTCCTCACCTCCAGCAGCCGCAGCAACAAGAGCAGCGGCAGCCACCACAGCCAACGCAACAGCAGCCTCAGCTGCCGTCCGCCCACTCCTCCTTGGTGTCTCAAGCACCGCCCCAGTTGCCACCCATCTCGAACGGCAACGGCAACCTCCCGCAGCCACCTCCGCAGACGGGTCCCTCCCCAGCATCCACCGCCGACATGTATGTCAGCCCAGGCATCCCGGCCAACTCGGGGGCCACGTTTGGCGTGGACCTCGGCGACCAGCTCGCGCGCGATGGCGCAGAAGTGCCCAAGGTGGTCGTCAAGTGTGCCGAGGCGATCGAAGCGTACGGTGCGTTGGCGCTGCTTCTTTGTGGTTTGAGGGTCCGTGTGCTGATGAAACAGGTCTCGATTCAATCGGCATCTACAGGCTGTCGGGCACCACGTCGAAGGTGACGGCCCTGAAGAATGCGCTCGACAAGGGTGAGTGCCATGTGTGCATGACAGCTGCTGACACGGCAGACATTGAGGCAGTAGACATAATGGACGAGGCGTGGAGCTCGGACATCAACGAGGTGTCTGGGGCGTTGAAGCTGTGGTTCCGCGAGCTGCCCGAGCCGCTGCTCACGTACGGCCTGTACCACGGGTTCATCGAGGCCGCCAAGAAGGACAACGACCGCCTGCGGCACATTAGACTGCACGAGCAGGTCAACGACCTCCCGGACCCCAACTACGCGACGCTCAAGTACTTTATGGGCCACCTCGACAAGGTGCGCCGCCACGAGGGCATCAACCAGATGTCGGCGTCCAACCTGTCGATCGTCTTTGGGCCGACGCTGCTCGGTGCGCCGCCCGAGGAGGGTGGCCTCAAGCTCGAGGACATGAGCTACCAGTGCAAGGTGAGCTGGAGACACATGACCGAAGCTGACAGCAGGCCATCGAGACCATCCTGGAGAAGTACCAGGAGATCTTTGTGGAGGAGGAGGACGAGGGCGAGGACGGCGCTGCGCAGGCGCAGCAGTAGGCAGTCAGTAGAGCGGCGCCGTTTGGCGGCGCGTGTGGATTACGATAGTTACTTGGATGCAACAGGCGTTTGTTTCGTTTTAAACCGCTTGCTTTTACGCAGCTTTGATTTCATGCAGCTACAGACACGCGTTTCTAAGGGTCGAGCGAGGCGGGGAAGGTGCCGTTCTCGACCTGCTCGGTCCACTTGGAGGTCCACTCGTCTGCGCGTCAGCTTTGCGCGGGTGTTGCTTGGGTGGGGGAGGAAGCAGGGTGGTGGGGTGATCCAGCAGCCCGGTGCACCCCGGCGCGGGGTGCGGCTCTGGGATCCGCGGTGCGGACGCAGGCAGCGGCACAGGAGTGCTGGGCGCCGACACAGTGCGTTCGCGCCGCACGAGCCGGCGTTCGCACTCCGGTGCTCGAGGCGAGAACAATCCTTTTGGCGCCAGGGTATGACGCCCGTTCCTGCATTCCCGTTCGCCAGCCACGCCAGCCACCCCGGCGACTCTGCAGCCTGCGCCGCCTCCTTCCCCACCTCTGCCGCCTCCCTCGCTCATGTGACGCTACTCACTGGGGCAGAGCGACTGGTACGCGCGCTTGAACTGCTGGCACGGGGCAAACTCCTCGCCCTTGGCGTTGACGCACTTGTGGTAGTCGACAAAGTTCTGCTGCGGGGGTGTTAGTGCCTGTTCTGCGCGATCTGCACTCTGGGGCGCGACGTACCCAGCTGCAGGGGGAGCGGGCGAGAGGAGTTGGAGGGGGAGCGAATGGAACGGGGCGGATCAAAGTCGGTGCAAGTTGGTCGGTGCAAGTCGCCAGGATCGGGGTCAGCCTACTCTCTCTCTCTCATCGCTGCGCGGCGCGTACCAGTGCTTGGTCTGGTTCTGGTTGGGGAACCGGGCGCTGGGGTTAGCGCGCTCATGCAGCGGACGTACTCGAAGCCAGCGGTCTGGAGCTGGACGTCAGCAGGGATACGGGGTGCGCTTGGGCAGGTTGCGCCTCGGCGGGCTGCGCCTCGGCGGCAGACGTACGGTGTAGGTCCTGGGGTCAGCATTGGGGTGGGCTGGGGCGGCGCTCTCCGCCGGCGCCGCCGCCGCCGCCGCGGACTCACTTCTCCTCGGCCATGGTGATGAGTGGTGGTGTGTGAGCGATGAAGAGAAGGACGAATCGGGGTTAGCTCGGACCTTTACGGTGAGGCGGCGCGGGCGAATCACAGGGCGCGTTTACTCCACCCCTTTGTTCAGCGTTTGGGCCATGTGACCTGGGCCCTCCACTCTAACTTCCAGTCAGCCATGTCCCGCCCGCTCGACAACGCCGCGCCGACGATTTTCGCCGCGCAGAACGCGCACCGCGCCGAGGGGGTGTGGGGGGAGGCGTATGAGGCGTATGACAGCGAGAGCGGGAGTGGGAGCGGGGAGGAGGGCGAGGAGATTGATGCGCAGGAGGTGTTTGGTGAGTCATGAGTCATCCGAGGGCAGGTGGAGAGTGGGGAAGACGGGGGAGAGGACGGGCTGCAGATGCGCGGAGTGGCGAGGGGCTGGGAGCGTGCAAGATCGCAAGAGAGACGAGGGCGGCTGCACAGCGGCTGGCAGGCAATCGCCACCTATATCGTCTGACACATCGCACATCCCACTTCGGTCACTTCGGTCCACCTTGCCCTCCTCGACATTCCCTCCCTGTAGCGTACTCGAGGAAGTGAGGCAGGCGCAGGAGAAGCGCAGCGGACGATCTGTCGTGTCGCGAGCTCGCTGTGTCTGGCCACTCCATCCATCTCCTCACCTCCTCACACACCTCACTCACATTCCCTCGCCACCCTTAGCTAACCCCAGACCTCCTCCGCTCCGTGACCGACCCCGAGCACCCCGTCAGCCTCGAGCAACTACGCGTCGTGAGCCGCGAGG
>JAMALN010000617.1:0-23377 GCA_023630115.1 Cutaneotrichosporon sp. PK4640 | reverse complement strand
CTGCTGCACAACCTCGGCGCGCGGCGCAAGAGCCGCTCCCGCCCCTCCGAGCACCGGCAGGAGTGGGCGCCGCCCGTCCCCCCCATCCCCTCCGAATTCGCCCCGTCCGAGCCCTCGCCCGTCCTCGGCGACCTCTCGCCCGAGCCCGAGCTCGGCGTCCCCATCGCCCCCGCGCACACCCTCTACCGCAACTCGGTGTACTCGCCGCGCGCGAGCGGGCTGAACGACGTCATCTCCCGCAACTTCCGGCAGACGATGGCGTTGCCCACGCCGCCGCCGCCCCGGCGGCGGCCGCAGAGCACGCAGCTCGCCGCACCCGTCCCGGTGCCCATTGCGCGCGAGGCGCGCCTCCCGCCCCACTCTGGGCGGCCGGTGTGGCCGCCGACGTGGGAGGACGAGTTCGATCCCCAGCAGGAGGTCACGCCCGCGCCGCTGCTGCCCAGCAACGCGAGCATCCACACGTTCGGGACGAGCGCGGCGTCGTACCGCTCGCGGGCGAGCAACGCGAGCTCGTTCTTCGACTTTACGCGCATGGACGTGGACGACGAGTAGATCTAGCTGACTCTGTCATTGTAGCATTAGATATAATGGATGCGATGTGTATCTCGCACGCGTGGCAAAAATATCGTGTGTTGCCTTCCAAGCGTTCTGCACCGTTTTAGGAACGCTTCTCACAGAGCCCAGGACAGGCATTATCGATCGGGCGGGCCGCTAGTCCACTGCCTCCTAATGGACTATATATGGGGTATAGTTTGCACGGTGCGTCCGCGGTGGCCATCCAGTACCCCCCTGGATGGCGAAGAATTGGGGACGGCGGCGTGCTGCTTCTTACACTAACGTGGGTTGAGGTGAGGGCGGGGTTTGGTATTGCCGACGATGCGGTGTAGGTAGCGCGGCTGGTGCCGCCGAGGCTGGTGTCGGTGGCGTCGAGGTATCAGTTGGTGGCGGGATTGAGTCAATGGATGGTGCGGTGGACGACCTCCACCAGCAGCGGAAGCAAATTACGCCGAGGGAGAGGGGCAGCGCCGCTCCTCCGAGCGCCGAGCAGCGGAGCAAGCCCGCCTCGCTGCCGAACTCCCGAGCCCGTCCCGAGGCGAGGATGGGATGTGGTTGTGCAGGAGCAGAAGCGAGAATGCGGGCTGGGCGGGCGAGGCCGCACCCCAGGAACACCGGCCAGCTGTGTGGTGGACCGGCATTAACCACCGGCGATCTCCAACTTTGGTTTCGTGACGTTACATCTACCATCTACATCAACCAACATGACCCGCCCAATAGACTGGGCGGCCGAGGAGCGCAAGCTCCAGCCCGTGTTTGGTGCGTCCGCGGCTGCACATCAGCTACAATGGAGTCACGCTGTAGCTGACCCCAGACGACATCCACGAGGGGCGCCTGAAGACGGCCCAGGCGGCGGTGGACAGATGGCTCAAGAAGCACCCCAAATCGCAGACTGCGCTAGTGAGTGGTGCCCGCTCGCAAGGCCGGGTGCTGGAGACCGCCCTCCTAATACTTGGCTTACTCCAGGTTGCGCGCATGATGCTCGCCGACACGACGGGGCAGGGGCGCACCGCCGTCCTCAAGGCCTACGAGGACGTGCAGGCCACGGCGCCCCTCTCCGCGCGCTCGATCTGGCGCGTCTCCGCCGTCCTCCGCTCTATCCGGTGCCGTGCGTCTCCCCGCTACCAAGCTGACCGCAGCCGAGATGGTGCTCGACATGTTCCAGGCGCTGTGGGCGCAGCGCCCCAACGTCCCCGACCTCGCGGACCAGGTCTTCTTCGAGGCCGCGGCCATGGGCAAGACGGACGTCATGGCCAGCACGTCGCGCAAGACGTTCAACCTCCAGAAAATTCCCGCGCGCGCCCGCCTCGCCGCCTACTCGGCGTGGGCGGACGCGACGCCCTCCCCGACAGACGCGGCGCCGTTCCCGCGCGCGCCCGAGAAGGCGCTGCTCGCGGCCCAGCTCCTGATCCGCACCACGGGAAGCGAGGTGCCGAGCTCCGAGACGCTCTGGCTCCGTCTGCAGGTTGCCCTGGGGGCCGGGGACCACGCCGAGGCGTGGCGCCTGGTCCGGGAGGAGCGGAAGGGTTCGCTCAGCCGCCGCTGGTTCGGAATGGAGGCCGCGCGCGAGCTCGCCGCCCGGGACGACGCGGCCGCGCCCGCCGACAAGGTGTGGGCGGACGAGTTTGGGGCGACGGCCGTGCTGCTGCGGGACGACGGGGAGGCGCAGCACAACTACGCGTTCTACCGGCACCTCATGGCGGCGGCCCAGGATGCGCCGCGCCGGGAGAAGGCCGCGGCGCTGTTCCGCGACCTCGTCGTCAAGATCGGGGAGAAGGAGCGCGCGCCCCTCCTCGCCCTGCTCGAGCTGGACATGCAGGCGCCCGCCCTCCCCGAGGAGGAGTGGGAGGCGACCGTGCGCGACTACCTCGCGCGCTGGGGCGGCAAGTGGACCGCGCAGTCCGACCTCGCCGGGATCGCGGGGACGCGCGCGGAGGCTCTGAAGAAGATCATGAAGGAGGCGGCGGGGCGGTCGCACGCCGACGAGCGGAGCTTTGTCGCGCGCGCCGTCGCGGAGCTGTACCTTCTCTCCGTCGACCCACCAGCGCCGAGCATGGACGAGGCGCGCCGCCTCTGGGAGCTGTACACCGCCGGGCTGGCGTACGGCAAGAACCTGACTAGCACGGACCCGCAGCCCGCCGACCCCGTCGGCATGGCCGCGGTTTCCATGCTCGGGCGCCTCTGGCAGGCGAACCCCGAGGGTGAGTTAGCAGTATCAAGACCGTAGCTGACAGCAGACGAGGCGCCGCTCCAGCACGCCGCCGAGTGCCTCGAGGCCATGGTCGCCGCCTCCCCCTCCTCCTACCCCGCCCGCTTCACACTCTGCCGCGTGTACCGCCTCCTCGGTGCGCCGGCGCTTTACGCGCCGCACCTGAAGAAGCTGAGCCTCTCCGAGATCCAACTCGACAACCTCATGCACGTCGTCTCGGAGCGGGGCGCGCTCGAGGCGCACGCGGCGGGCATCAGCCTGTGGCAGGAGCTCGCGGACCGCGCGACGGACATGTACGGCCGCAGCGTGACCGACGTGAGTTACGAAAAGTGTGTTGGAACTGACAGCAGTTGCCAAACTACATCAAGCAGGCGCTGCAGCACGAGACGTACTCCAAGGTGCATGGGATGCGGGCACTGATCCGCGCGCTGGAGCGCAGCGTCGCCCAGCGCGTCCTCGAGGTCGAGGAGCTCTCGCTTGCGCTGGCGAGCGGTGGACCCATCCTCGAGAGCACGGTCGAGAGCCTTACCGCGGCGATGCGTGACGACGGTGAGCTATGAGATTCTCTCGACAGCTGACAGCAGCGCCATTCGTCGACAACCGCAACTTCGAGCTCATGGCCGAGGGCTTTGTTGGCGGCGCCGTGCCCCAGCCCCCGATGAGCGAGGAGACGGTGCGCGCGCTCGCGGCCGCGCTGCTCGGCGTCACCTCCTATCTCTCCGGCAGCCCGGATACCCCCACGCTCCCCGAGCGCGCGGGACTGTCAGCGGCAGACAAGGCGTTCGTGGACGGCGTCGAGGCGCTGCTCGCCGCCGCGACTGCCGCGCCGACCCCGCTCTCGCCGACGACCTCGCCGGCGCCGGCGCCCGCCTCCCCCGTTGCGGGGCTGTACGACGCAGCGATTGCGGCCGTCCTCTCCGCCCCCACGACGTGGGCCAGAGTGGACGCGTACGCGTCCCTCGCGCGCCTGGCTGGCGCGGCGCGCGCGGTCGAGAAGCGCGTGACGGAGCTCGCGGGCCCAGCGAAGAAGGGGAAGAAGCGCCCCGCGGGGCTGGTGCAGCTGGGCGTGGGGCTGCGCACCGCGCGCGAGGCGCTGCCCAAGCGCCTCGCCGAGGTGAACGCCGTGATGGGCAAGGAGGTGCCGTGGGCCGCGGGCGGGCTGGCGGGTGAGGACATTGCCACGGACGTTTGGGCCAAGGTCGCGGCGGCGCGGGGCGAGGTGCGTGCGGGGATTGCGCGCCTCGTCGCGGTCGCGCCCAAGTAGAGCTAGACATGTAGATGTGCATATTGATACAGTGGTGCTATTGTGGGATCTCGAGGCCGGCCGCGAGCGCGTATCTGCCGTCAGCTGGGAAGGAAGGGTCAAAGGAGGACTCACTCGTGCATCCGTTCGTAGTCGTCGTCGTCAAGGTCGCTCGTCCCCTCCCACATCTGCTCAAACTCGACGTCGAGGGGCTGCACGACCGGCGCGCGCGGCGGGGGCATCTCCCTCTCCTCCCGCTTCCGCTTGCGCTCCGCCCCGGGCTTCGGTGAGGCCGGGGTGAGCGCGAACGGGGACGGGCTAGCCGGCGAGGGGTTGCCCGTACTACTCCGCAGCGGCGGAATCGGCAGGATCCACATGCGCTCGCGCAGCCGCTTCTGCCGCTCGCGGTCCTCCTCGATCCGCCGCAGGATGTCGGCCCGGCCCATCTTCTTGTCCTCCTTCCCCCCGTCTTTGGTGTGTGCGCTCGCCGTGCGCTCCCCCAGGATCCTGAGGGCGGCGTCAACGGCGGACGGGTCGAGGACGCGCCGTGCCCGCCACGACTCGAGGATGAGGCGGGCGGAGCGCGCGTTGAGCAGCCCCTCGCGGGTGTTGGGGACGACGGCGGAGACGAGGGCCGGGAGGGAGCGCTCGATGAGCGGGAGGTACGGCGCGTCGGGGGGGCCGAGGGAGGCCGACGTCTCGGCGAGCGAGTCGAGGAGGTAGAGGATGTTGATGCGCGCGTTGAGCGAGCCCTGCGGTCAGCTCCGCTCTACCGGAGGCCGGCGGGCGCCTCTGGGCGTACCTTCCCAATCTCGTCGCCGACACACTCCCACAGGTCCTCGCCGCACTTTGCGCCGTACTTGACCGCGAAGGAGACGACCTTCTGGATGCTCTGCTGCGAGGCGTTGAGGGTGCGTACGAGCTTGAGAAACTGCAGGCGCGCCTCGAAGGGGTCTAGTGACATGGCGGGCAGCGAGCGCGGGTGTGGAGGATGTGGAGGGGGAGGGGGAGGGGGAGGAGGGGGGGAAGACAGTGGCCTGAGGCCTCGGACAGGGCGGGTTCGCAGTAGTGGTGAGGGGGTATGGGTGGCGCTGTGGGTATAGGTGGTGACAAGGACGATGCGGTGAGAGGTGTGGAGTGGATTGTTGACAAGTGCGACGTCACAAAATCGCTTCATGTCGGCCTCCACCACCCACGCCGTGTCAGCCGGCACTCTCAACAGCCAGTCTGTCCATCGCCGAGAGCGGGTCGAGGCGAGTACAGTACAGAGAAGTGCCATGCATACAAGGTCTAACTGCGTCTACTTTCCCAGGGCGGCGTCGGCGGGCGCGCCGCCGCGCTTGGCCTCGTCGCTCAGGTGGTTACCGCGGAAGCGGCGGCGCATGTCGAGCTGGTGTCAGCTAAAGGTAACGGCTTTTATAGCCGCAGCGGCAGGAGGGGCGTGTGAGTGGCGAGGAGAGCTGCAAGCCCTCGCCTTCCTCGCCGTCCCGGCGGTCTCATCCCCCCCCCCCCCCCCGTCCCTTGTCCGCCGTCCCTCAGCCGCTGCCCCCGCCCGCCCAGCCCACTGCGCGGGCGCCCGCTTCATGGCCGCAGCCGCAGCCACACTCACCAGCCCACGCTTGCAGTCCGAGAACGAGGCCAGGAGATGCTGGCACTGCAGCGGGAGGTTGTCCTTGTTGCTGAGGCACTCCTTGGGCGACTTGCCCTGCTTGAGCACGCTGGGGTCAGCTAGTCGTACACATGGCAGCTGCGCTCGGCGACGCTCGTCGCCGTCAGATAGAAGCGGGCGGTGGAGGAGGCGAACGGAGGGGGGCTGGCAGACGGACGGCGGATCGTACCGGTACATGCCGAGTCCGCGCGTCCTTCACCCTGCCCCTCCCACCCGCCCGCCCGCCCGCCATCACAAGAGCCCCGCTCGCTGCGCCACGCGCTCGCGACTCACCAATCCGTGCGCAGGATACACTGGGCGAGCTCGTCGCGCTCGCGCTGGCACGCGAGGGGGGGCGGCATTATGGGCCGGGAGTCATGTATGGGTGGAGGCAAGAAAAGTTCAGCCGAGGGAGATTCGGAAGTTGTCATTCCACTCCATCCACCATGCTGTCGCGCGCCGGTCTGCGCGCCCTGCGGCCACCACCTGCACCTCTAGCACTGGCGGTACGCGCCATGTCGGCGCGCTCGCCCCCGCCCGCGTCGATCTACTCGCCCGCGCACGCCGCCCCCTCTCCTCCCTCCGACCCCTCCCCCTCCGCACCCCGGCCCGCCGAGGAAGACCTCCTCGCGCTGGGCATCACGCCCGAGCACTTCGGCCCGCGGCCCGAGGACATCCCGCCCATCTCGCAGCGGCTGCGGCCGCTCATCCCCTTCCTTGTGATCTGGACGGTGATCACGTCCCTCGCGATGCACCTCCTGCGGGTGCGGAAGCAGGGCGAGACGGAGCGCGACCGGGCGGCGGCGCAGGAGTCGGTCCTGCGGGGGCTGATGGCGCGGTTCGAGGCCGGCGAGGTTATTAGCGATCTCGAGATCCGGCGCGAGCTCGAGATGGTCGGGCTGCGGGCGCGGACGGCGGCCACGGCGGACGTCGAGGTCGCGGAGATGCGCGACGTTAGTTGGTGGGAGGTGGTGCGGGGGCGGAGGGAGCAGCGCGAGCGGCGCGAGGAGAGGGCGATGGAGGTCGAGGAGGGCGGGGACGAGGCCGCCGTGCGCGAGTGGAGTAAGCGTGAGTCGTGGGGAGAGGAGGCGCTGACGGCAGTGGTGGCCGAGGCTGCGGCGGAGCACGAGCCGGCGCCGCAGATTGACGAGAAGGCCAAGGAGCGCATCGAGGGCACCGTACGGCGCGCGAAGGGCGCCAGCGTCTACTTGTAGCGGACGGCCGGCCACAATCGGCTCGACCACGGGACATGTCGCGAGTACTCTGCACAATGCCGCTATATGCATACAACAGGTTTATACACTATCTGCCTAGCTACCGTCTGCGCCACTTTTTGCGCGGCCGCCCGCCCTCACTGACAACCAGCATCTCCCCGAGCGCCTCGGGGCTGGGCGTCCCCTCGCTGCGGGGCGCGACGAGCGCCGAGTCCTTCCACCATCCCTCGGCGCGGAGGGGACACCAGGCGACGTGCGCGGCGCCGAGGTCCAGCGTGCGCGTCTGGAAGGACCAGAGGCCCACGCGCCGCCGGCAGACGCGGCACGCCACGATGTCAGTCGGCGTGCCATGCGGCAGCACGTGGTCGGCCGGGAAGGAGGGGTCATAAGGAAACCAGCCGAAGAGGGCTAACGCGACCCCGAGCAGCTCCTTTGGTTCTGGGGGCCGCGGGCCCGTGCGGTTCTCGGATTCGGGGTCGTGCGGCAGCGGGGGGAGGTGCCGCCTCAGCGCCGTGGCGAGGTGCTCGATCTCGGCGGGGGCGGCGGGCGAGGTCCACTGCGGCGCGACGGGGCCCGCGAGCGACTGCTGCGCCAGCGCTCTGGACAGGGGCGCGAGGCTCGCCGCCGTCAGGGGGTGGAGGATGCGGCGGAGCTCGGACGGCAGCTCGGGCGGCGAGGGCGTGATCCGCCACGCGCAGCCCGGATTGTGCCGGGAGGAGAGGGAGGCCGCGAGGCGGCGGACGACGCCGTCGCGCACGGCGGGGCGGAGGTCGGCGAGGCCGGCGACGCCCCATGTCGCGCCGCAGGCGGCGGCGCAGGCGAGCGCGTCGTGCCCCGCACTCACCCAGCCGTGGAGGGCGCAGGCGAGCGGGCCTATTTGCGCTGGCACGGTGGGCGAGAGGCCCGAGGCGCCGAACGTACGCAGCCGGGAGAGGAGGGGCAGCGGGGAGAAAGGGAGGTACGCCGTCGCCGGGGGGAGAGGGGGAAGGGGGGAGGTCGAGGGGAAGACGGAGGGGGGGCGGGGGCGGGGCGGGAAGAGGCGGCGCTTGGCCCCCGCCGCTTGGGGGATGGAGACGAGCGCCGCCAGCTCGGCGAGGAGGGCAGGCTGGCGTCAGCTACGAGGAGCAGCAAAAGCTGAACGTACGAGGTCAACGCCTTCTGTTGTCCTCCTCGGGGCGGCGTCCTGCTGTTGGCTGATTCCAGTTTCGTGTAGCTGGACTCACCTCGTCGTCGCTGTCCCACTCGCTGCCGGCGTACATCATCCCAAACGCGTCGTGGAGGTCCGCGACGAGCTCGGCATCGAGCCCTGCGGTCTCAGTGCGCGTGGTCGCGGCGTCTCCTGTCTCGATGAGTGTGGCGGCTGGGCCCGGGGCGGGGTCTATGCTGGCCATGGTGAGGTGGATTGTTGACGGTTGACGAAGGCGATCAAAGGAGCGTCATGCTTCATCCTTAGAGGGGGGCTGGATAAGGAGCCCGCCTCCACTTTGTGGGCAGCATAAATTGCGTTGCGGCCGCTCGACTTTTCTCCATCGCGCCTTCCTTCGTCGACACCACTCGTGTGCTGCCGACCCCGGCGCCTCAACCCCTCCAGTTTCTGGGGGGCGGCGGGCGACGGGCGCCAGAGCAACTCGCTTAGTTTCGTTAACTCCAGACCTGTTGTCCACGTCTGCGTTAGATAGTAGCTTCGCGACATTGCCGCGCTCTGCGTGGCCGTTTACCCTCTTGTACTCTTAGGGGACTCTGCATCTTCCATCTTGTGAGCGTGGCTTGGAGGAGGGCAGGGTGGAGGAGATGGGAGAGGAGGGAGCGGCGGTGCGTGGGATGGCTGTGGACGGCGCGGCGTGGGTGACTTTTCTCCTCTCCTCGCCCCTGGTGACCCATCAGTCCTTGAACCGTCGCGTTTCGTGAATTGAACGCCGACACTCTTGTCATCCCCCTCGATCGACACTCCCACTCGTGAACAGACATCAAGTATAGCATGCAACGTCAAGGCTAGGCATACATAGGAATACATACGCTACGTCGGGGGCACCCACTGTCTCAGCGCGCCCCCTAACCCCAGTCCCAAAGCATCCAGCAGGTCAAACACGTTCGCGCTCCGTGGCGGGTGTTTCCCAAAGGCCTCGAGCGAGCTCGGGAGCCGCACGCCAACAGCGTACCCCGGTGCGAACGGCCCGAACGGGTCACTCCTGGCCAAGAAGGAGCCGCTCGTCGCGTACTCGAGGGTCACCCGGAACACGCCCCACAGCACCACCGCTTCGATGACCAGGTACAGGAGCCAGAGCGCCCATGGTCGTGGCGGTTCGGGGAGCTCGGGTTCCGGTACCGGCTGCGGCTCGGGCTGGGGCGCCGACTTGGTGGCTATCGCGGCGCGCCAGGCGTCCTGGGCGGCGAGGACGCGCGAGCGGGCCTTCGCGCTGGCGCGGGAGGCCGTGTCGAGCGCGTCCTGGGCTTCCGCGAGGCGCGTGCGAGATGCCGTGCGCGGCGTCACGGGCGTCGAGGGAGTCGCTGGGCCAGGGGTGAACACGCGCTTTATGCGTGCTGTCCACGACGTGTCCCCGTCCTCTGGCTCGTCCTTGGGCATCGCACCGGGCGGGTGCGGCGTCTTCGGCTCCGCCGCAGGAGGAGCCTCGTTGGGCGTGCTCTGCTGGCTGGTGGCCGGGGAGCGCCGATGTCCTGGTGTGAAGGTCGCCTCTGGCTTAGCCTCGGGCACCGTGCTCAGCTCCGGAGCTGCCAGCTCAGGCGGACCTGGCTGCGTCTCCGGGAGAAGTACGCGCGCCGGCCTCGGAGACGCCCTCGGAGACGCGACGCCCCTGCGCCGCTTGGGGCTGAACGCAAGGCGGTGGACGGACACCTCGCTGCCGGCCGAGCTGGCGCTGTCGTCCAGGCGCACCTCGTTTCTCAGGCGCGACATGCGGGGCGGGACGAAGCGACCCGGAGAGAACCATGCGCCGGGTGGCCGGGGAGTCGGGAGGCCGGGGGTCGCTGGCATCGTGTGGGGGCCGAGACCAGATGGTCCTGGGAGGCCCGAGATGGGCGGTGGCGCGGGCAGCGGCGTGCTGGGCGGCAGGCCTGGGGGCGGGAGCGGCGTACCCCACGCGCCTGGGGGTCGGGGGGTGCGGTTGTTCTGCGCCGGCGCGCGGACGGGCGTCGAGAATGCCTCGGGCGTGTTGAGATGCGCGGGTGGCGAGCTAGGCGGCGAGGTGGACGGTACTTCATGCTGCTCAGGCTCTTGCAGGGCGTGGAGCACGGCCTTGTCCTCCGCGGCGGGCTCGTTGTCCAGCACGTCCGGGCTCCATCGGACCGAGGGCGAGGCGGGCGGCGCGAAGCGCGACTCGAAGCGGCCACCCTTCAGAGCGCTACGGAGTGGCGTGGGGGCCACCGGCGCGGGCGCGGGAGCAGGCGTGGTCGCCGCGCGCAGGAGGTTGCGGTGGATCCCGGGACGCTGGCGCGGCGGTGTGTCGGGGAGCGTGTCGCTATCTGCGCGCGCGGGGGACTCGAGGGGCGTGCCCGACGTCTCAGGCGTGGGCGGGTTCAACGCGGCAGCGGCGTTGAGCTCGAGCCACGAGTCGGAGGTCGTGTCCGGCCCTTCGGGGGACCACTCCAGGTCGTCTGTCGCGGCCTCGCTGCCTGCCACCTCAAGCTCGGGTTGCCGCTCCGTCTCGTCATTCTGGAACTGGAGCTCGAGAGACTCGCGGAGCGTCAGAGGCTTGCCAACGGACTTGGCAAGCGACTTGTTGGGCGAGACGCGGGGAGGGGAGCTCTGAGGCAGGCCGCCCAAGTCGTCAAAGTCGGATCTCGCAACCGAAATGTCGCGCTCCTCCCGCTCATACCGACGGGTAGAGGCCTCGTCTTGCTCGTGTAGCTCGGTCTCGAGTTCCTCGGACAGCTCATCCCGCCGAGTAGAACCGCGCGGCATAGCAGACGCCATGAGCGTCGAGTCCAGCCGGGTGGATAACTCGGCGAGGGATGGCCGACCATGCATGTCCAAGGTCGACTCATCCCGCAAGCCCGGCGGTAGGCCCTTCCACAGCGAGCCGAGGAGCGACGATTCCTGCCGCGACGCGCCCAGCAGAGACGAGCTCTGCCGCGAGCCGAGCAGCGACGACTCCTGCCGTGATGGCTCGGGGCGGACGTTGTTACCGTCGTCCGACTCGGAGTCGGCGCCCATCGAAGCCTTGAGTGCCGCGTACCGCGACTCTGTAGACTCGCGGCGCGGGGAGGAGAGGCGGCGCTTGCGCGCGGGCACCGGCTCTTCGGGCTCCGGCGACTTGGACGAGCGGAACATTCTGCGGCGGGCCACGAGGGCCGAGTTCTCCTCCTCGTCCTCCGAGCTCTCGGAGGGCGGCACAGTGGGCAACGACGTGTCGGCGCTGCTCCGGCGCTGGTGCTCGAAGCTCCGCTCCTTCTGTGACCGCTCCAAGCTCCGCTGCTGCTGGGGCGAGCGCTCGATGCTCCGCGACTGCTTGGGCGAGCGCTCAATGCTCTGCGACTGTTTGGGCGACTGCTCGAAGCTGCGCTGTTCCCTTGGCGTCCCGGCGGCAGTAGCAAAGGACGGCGAGGCGGTCGGTAAGCGCTGGGCCGTTGCGAACGACCTCGACGCCGACGCAGTTGCCGAGCGCTCCGTCCAGAATGGTGATCGCTCAGCGGTCGCGAATGTCCTTGAAGCGGTAGGCGAGCGCTCTGCTGTCGCAACAGATCGTGGGGTGGTGGGCGAGCGCTCGGCAGACATCGACTCGCGTGAGCGCGACATGCTCAGCTCCTCGGCGACGATTAACCGCGCTGCCGGTCCTCTGTTGAGGTCTATTGGCACGCTCGCGTCCGAACTCTCGACGCTCTCGTCTCTCCATCTCAACTCGCTGTCCTCGAGGTCGAGCACGGCGTCATTGCTCTCGTCGAGACCAGCCGCAAACGACGCGGACGAGTTGGGCGGCGTCGCTATGCGCCAATCGCGCCGCCTCGGTGGCTCGGGTTCTTCTGGCTCCTCCTCGTGGGATGACTTGCGCAGGGAGGGGGACGCGGGCCATCGTTGGCGGGGAGGCGAGCGGGGCGACGGCGCGCGAGGGGAGACGCGTGGCGGAGACTGGGGCGGGGTGGATGCGCGTGGGCGCGCGCGCGGCGTCGCCTCGGACACAGACAAGCGGCGGCGCGGCTCCTCGGACAGGGAGAGGCGGCGGCCCGGCTCGTACGGCGTGGGCGGGGCTGCGCTCGCGATGAAGTTCTCGAGCGGGGTGGGCGCGCTCTTCTCGCGCGTCTCGCGGGGCAGCGCTCGTGCTTGTTCCTCTTGGGCGACGGCCGCGGCCGCGGCGGCGCGTAACGCGATGGCGCGCGAGGGGAGGCGGCGGGGCGGGCTCGCGCGCTTGGGGAGCGCGGCGAAGCGGCGCGGCGGGGACTGCTCTTCGGGCTCCTCCTCGGGCTGTGGGAGAGGGTCGCGGCGCGGGCGGTAGTGGATGCGCGGGGGCGGGCTCGGGGGGCTGTCGTCGTCGCTGGGCGGGGGAGGGGGCCGCGGGGTCCTTTCCGTGCGCCGGTACGACGGGGTCGGGCCGTTCTCGCGGATCGCGCCCTCCATCTGGGAGAGGAGGGCGCGGAGCTTGTCCGCCGGCGTGGTGCCGGGGACATTTGGGACGAAGCGGGCGGGGGTGTCGAGGTCGAGGGGGGGCGAGGCGCGCCCATGGGACGGCATGGACGAGGTGGTGGAGCTGGTGAGGGAGGGCGTGGACAGTGGGCGGCGGAGGGCATCCATTGGGTTAGAGCATGGCCGAGTAGGTGTGGGTCAAGAGTAGTTGGAGGGTATGAGTAGGTTGATGTGGTGACAGTACCGAACCAAACAGTTACTCGCAACTCGGTGCGCGCGATTGTTCTTGTCTTCTGTTGATGTTTGCGTCCTCTGGCGATTGTTGATCACTGCGCGTCAGGACATGACCCCAGCGGAGGCATTCTCGCGTGGCCCCGCGTGACAGTCACGTGAGTCACCTGAGTCACGTGACTCTCTTGACACTGGTCTCCGGAACCATCGGCAACTGCGCCGGCCCATTTCCGCTATCGGACAAAGCGCCGCTCATACAGAACGTCATGCAACCCATACTTATTATCCAGGTTGCAGCATCTGCGCGTCCCCACCTCTCCCTCTCCCTCTCACTCACTGACAATGACCTTCACTCTCCGCTGGGGCATCATCGCGACGGGCGGCATCTCCACCAAGTTCGCCGAGGTGAGCAGCTTGCGACCGTCGGCATCGGCATCTAACGGCAGGACCTGTTCGTCGACCCGTCGACGCGCGCCTCGGACGTGGCGCACAAGATCGCGGCGGTCGGCTCGCGCTCGGTCGCGTCCGCCCAAAAGTTCATCGACCGCCTGCAGGCCAACCCCTCGCCGAACCAGTGGGGCGAGAGCGGCTGGGGCGCGTGGGGCCTCGCGAACGGCGTGCTCGACGGCGCAAAGGCGTACGGGTCGTACGACGAGGTGTTTGCCGACCCCAACGTCGACGCCGTGTACATCGGCACGCCGCACACGTTCCACCACGCCAACGCCAAGGCCGCGCTCCTCGCGGGCAAGCACGTGCTCTGCGAGAAGCCGTTCACGTTCGACCTCGAGGAGCTGGACGAGCTCATTGCGATCGCCAAGGAGAAGAAGCTGTTCCTCATGGAGTGAGTGATGGCCGGAGCGAGCTGACCCCAGGGCCGTGTGGACGCGCTTCCACCCCATCGCGTACGCGCTCCAGGACCTCCTCAAGTCTGGCCGTCTCGGCAAGGTCAAGCGCATGTCCGCCGACTTCAGCATGAATTTTGAGCCGGACAGTGGGTCGCCGCCGCGAGCGAGCTAACCCAGCCCGCCCCGACTCGAACCGCATGGTCGACCCTGCGCAGGGCGGCGGCTCCCTCCTCGACCAGGGCCCCTACCCCTCGGTGTGGGCGATGCTCGCTCTCCACCAGCACCCGGACAACACGGACGCCGACCCGCGCGTCGTGAGCTCCTACCAGAAGATCTACAAGCGCTCGGGCGTCGACGCGGCCAGCACCTGGGTCGTGAGCTGGCAGGACTTTGCGGACGCGACGCTGTTCACGGACATGACGGCGAGCGGCTTCGACGACGCGTGCGCGGTCATTACGTGCGAGGAGGCGGATGTGGCGATTGCATGTGAGTTGCTCGGGGGGATTAAACTCGCCGAGCCGGGCCGGAAACGCCCCGAGTACTGACCCCAGACCCGCCCTGGCGCCCCGAGCGGCTGACGATCGTGCCCCACGCCAGCTTTGAGCCGGGAAACATCAAGGAGCGCGAGATCATGGAGTATCCCGCCACCAAGGCTGGTGGGGGCATGCACTACGAGGCGGACGAGGTCGCGCGGTGTATCCGCGACGGCAAGACGGAGAGCGAGCGCATGCCCCTCGCCGAGAGCCGCATCACGCAGCGCTGGCTCGACGACGTGCGCAAGGCGGGCGGGACTGTGCTCAAGGACCGCGAGTCGACCGTGGGGCAGTAGACAGGCTTGGAATGCGTAGAGATCAGATGTACGATGCAGGGATGACATGGGTATTACGCTGCATGCTCCCCTGTACCCCCCGACTATGCTGGAATGTGCCATGCTGACATTACACGCTCGCCATGAGCACGGCGCTCGGCGTCAGCCCATTGTCCTTGAGCGACTTGTGCATGTCGTCCGGGCCATAGACCTTGCGCGGGAACGTCGTCGAGAACTTGACAGTGTCGACCGAGTATGCCAGGTTCTCCGAGCTGACAAACTCGGCGACATCGATGAGGGCTGGTGTCAGCGGGTCGATGAGAAATGGATACCCACTGCTTGTGCTAGGGAACGTCTTGACGAGTGGCGCGCCTCCAACGTGCAAGCGGATCTGGAGGCGCGTCTCGGGCGCCTCGCTGCTCTTCCCGGCCGCCATGGCCGTGGGCTTGGGCGGCGCAGCAGCGGCCTCGGGTGGTGGTCTACCTTCGCGAGCCGCCTTCTCCGCAGCGGCCTTGGCTGCACGCTCGCGCTTGTCCGCCTGCTGTCAGCTAACTGAGTACTCACGGTAGCTCATTTCAATCTGCGCCTTCACGGCCGCACGCGCCTTCTGGTCGGCGACCTTCTCCTGGCGCTTGCGCGCCGCCTCGCGCTCAAGCTCCTTGGCCTGCATCTCCTCCTTGATGCGGCCCTGGTCCTGCCCAGCCTTGCGGCGGAGGGCCTGGTGTCAGCTATGTTGATGGAAACGGAAGCTGGGCGTTTACCCACCTCGTTGGCCCGGTTGGCCTTCTCGTCCTCCTTGGACTGCGCGGCGCGCTTCGCCGCCAGCTTCTCCTTCAGCTCGGCAAGCTTGGCAGCCTTCTCCTCGGCCGTGAGGGGTTTGATCTGGTGTGAGCATGTGTGGGGGGATTGTGGGGCGAGATTGAGATAGGTGGGAGAGATGGTGAAGGAGAGGGGTGCTGTGGCGCGCGGAATGGATGAGGAGACCAACTTGGGATCTCCCGCGCCCCAGCGATGACGCGAGCTACAAGAGCCGGCCAAGCTCGCACTCACCTCCTTGGTGCTCTCCTCAAAGTCGGTGTGCCCGCTCTTCTCGGCGTGGAAGCTGGCCGTCGCCTGTGAGCGGAACGTCTTGCCGCACTCGGAGCACTTGATGCTCCGCGCCTCCCCGACGTCGGGGATGTTGGCCTCCTCGCCGAGTTCCTCCGCGAGCTCCTCGGCGGTGGGGACGGCCTCGTCGTTGTGCGCGAGGATGTGGTCCATGGCCGGCTGGAGGCCCGAGTTCTTGGTCGCGCGGAGGGCCCCTGGTGTCAGCGGCGGTAGGGGGAGGGGAGAATCGTGGAGACGAGGGGTGGGATGGGGGGAGACGCAGGTAGCGGCTGGCCATCGAAAACGAAGCCAGTTCACGACGCGTGGCCACCTTCCTCTGCTGACACGAGCGAGCAGCTGCCCATGCCATGCCAGAAACAAGAGGATGGGGGTCAGCTGAACTCACAGTCGATGCGGGCGGCATCGAAGCCCATGGAGAGGAGCGTTTCCTTGTCCGACATGATTGCAGTTGTGGTTGACGAGATGAGAGAATGAGAGTGTTGACAGCTAGCGTACGCGCGTCATCACTTGGAGGGCGGAGATTGCGGCAATTTCCGTGCCTCCACTTCGTCTGGGCGCGATGCAACTCTGACCTTGCGTCCACCACATGCTCGCGCGCACCCTCAGACGGATGAGCACACAAGCAGGGGCCAAGGCAGCGGACGCGCCCAAGCCCACCGGCCTGGTCATGCAGATCGTCGTCCGGCGCGACCTGATGACTGTAAGTTCCCCCAGCTCGCTCCGCTCACCAGACACACGGCTGGCCTGTCGGGCCGCTCATGGCGCAGGCGGCGCACGCCGCGTCTGCGGTGCAGCACCTGCACGCCGCGCACCCCGACATGCAGCGGTACCTGGGGGGCGAGGACGGGCGGGGGTGGATGGTGATGCGCAAGGCGCTGCTCGAGGTCGCGGACGAGGCGGCGCTGCGGCGCCTCCATGCGGCGCTGGAGGCGGCGGGGATCGCGCACCATCTCTGGGTCGAGGAGCCGTGAGTAATGCGGGAAAGACTGACGCCAGCGAACACTATCCGACGGCGCTCGCGCTCGTGCCGAACAAGCGGGGGAAGGCGGTCAAGCGCGCGCTGGACGAGGCGGGGGCGACGCTGTGGAAGTAGCGCTACAGACGCTTGGTCCGCCCAGAGATGCTGAGTGGTATGCATGTACAGTCTACTTGTCCGAGTTGCGCGTGGTGCGCTTCTTCCGCCCCCCGTTGTGCGGGTTGATCATGTGCTGCGCGCCGGCGTCGTCGATCTTGGGAAAGAGCGGCGGCGCGCCCTTGAACGCCGCGATGCCCGCACCGATGCCCTCCACGATTTTGGCGACATCGGGGGCGGCGAGCGTAGCGCTCTCCCATGTCCGCTGCTCGGCGGGGACGGCGAGGCGGTCGAGCAGCTCGGCGCTCTTGGACGGCAGGATCGGCGACGTCAGGATGCCCGCGAGCCGGAGGCCCTCGTACGCGTACACGACGGCCGCGGTGCCGTCGCCGCGCCAGGGCGCCGCGTCCGTGAAGAACTTGTTCACCTCGCCTAGCATGCTCAGGACGGCTTCGCACGCTGCCGAGATGTTGCACTCTTCAAAGCGGGCCTCGGCCTCGTCGCGGAGCGAGCTGAGCGCGCCGTCAAGGTACGGCTGCGCCTTGCCCTCAAAGCTCGAGACGTTAGCGAGCACTTTCGGCGACGAGAGCCGCGACACCAGGTTTCCCAGCTGGTCC
Organism: Cutaneotrichosporon sp. PK4640; assembly: GCA_023630115.1. Classification (NCBI taxonomy): domain Eukaryota; kingdom Fungi; phylum Basidiomycota; class Tremellomycetes; order Trichosporonales; family Trichosporonaceae; genus Cutaneotrichosporon; species Cutaneotrichosporon sp. PK4640. The sequence goes on along the minus strand of JAMALN010000617.1, from coordinate 6,253 downwards.
TGCAGCCGTCCATAGGAGGCTTCCAGCTCGCTCTCGGAGTAGTCCGAGTCGCGGGGGAGCGAGCCGCCCGCGCGCATGAGGTACCACCTCACGCCGTCTGCGCCAAACTTGTCCATTGCGGCGAGGGGGTCGGCAACGTTGCCGCGCGACTTGGACATCTTGGCCTTGTGCATCGTCCAGTGGGCGTGGGCGCGCACGCGCTTCGGGAGCGCCTCGCCCGCCGCGGCGAGGAGGGCCGGCCAGTGGAACGCGTGGAAGCTGGCGTCAGCTGGATTGTGAGGTACCTAGCTCACCGGATGATGTCCTGCCCGACGACGTGCATGTCGGCCGGCCAGGCGGCGTGCGCGTCGGGATACCCCGCGACGGTGAGGTAGTTGATGAGCGCGTCGACCCAGACGTAGATGGTCTGGGACTCGTCGCCGGGCACGGGGACGCCCCACCTGACGCGGCTCGAGGGGCGGGAGATGGAGAGCTCGCCGGCGGCCTCGACTTCCTTTGCGATCGCGGTGTGGAAGTGCGCCGGCGTCACGGCTGGGGTCAGCTAATCTCTGCGCATAGCTCACACTCTGGGTTGGCGAGCCACGCCTCGAGCTGCGGCTTGTATGCGTCGAGGCGGAACTTCCAGTTCTCCTCCGTCTCCCAGGTCACCTCGTTCCCGGTCTCGGTGGCGACCATCTTGCCGTCGCGCTTCTCGACCTGCTTGGCAGAGAAGAAGCTCTCGTCCGAGACAGAGTACCACCCCTCGTGCGTGCCCTTGTACACGTTCCCGGTGGCCACGAGCTTTGCCCAGAACGCCTCGACGGCCCTGTAGTGCCGCTCCTCGGAGGTGCGGATAAAGTCCGTGTGGGAGATGTTGGCGCGCACCGCGAGGTCGCGGAAGCGCTGGGACACGTCGTCGCAGAACGCGTGCTCCGAGATGCCGGCGCGCGCGGCGGCCTGCTGGATCTTGAGGCCGTGCTCGTCGGTGCCAGTCGAGAAGACGACTTCGCGATCGGGGTGGCGCAGGCGCGAGAAGCGCGCAAACACGTCGGCCAGGACCACCGAGTGCAGGTGCCCGATGTGGGGGGACGCGTTGACGTAGAAGATGGGCGTGGTGATGTAGAAGGGCTTGGCCATCTCGGACGCGGGCGGGGAGAAGAAGGACGGGAGGGTCTCGACTGCTGGGGGCTCGGAGGAGGTGAAGCGCAGGCCGAGGGGGCGGGCGCGCACCAGGCCGCTGAGCATGGGCCGGCATGCCGCCGCGCGGGGCAGCAGGATCCTGCGCATCGGTAGTTGATGGATCGCGGAAAGCAGCAGTGGGCGGAGTGGAAGTGTGGAGGTTGAAGGCCGAGGCGACTCACGTGACTCACCGAGAAAGTTGGAATGAATGGCTAGGAGGGGTTTGGATGATGTGACGCACGGACCGACGACGCCATAACTACTCCGACGCGCCCGACGCCACCAACCTTCACCCCATGCTCCCCTCACTCGTCAGGATGGCCCGCTCAAGAACCTACTCGGTGCGCGCGCACACGGCCACGCTAACGCGCAGGAGGCGATCCGGCTCCTCAACACATGCCAGAGCAATGCCGCGACGTGGGCACATGTCTGGGCTTGACTGACGGCAGCATCGAGGCGATCCGCAAGTCCGGCGGCCGCCTCAACGAGTGGGGCATCAAGGAGATGCTCGACTACCTCCGCCGCATCGGGTACCAGCCGGACGACCTGAACAAGCTCAACGTCGTGCACGTCACGGGCACCAAGGGCAAGGGCTCGACGTCGGCGTTTGCCGAGCGCATCATCCGCTCCCAGGTGGACGGCAAGGTCGGGCTGTACACCTCGCCGCATCTGTGTGCGGTGCGCGAGCGGATCCGCGTCAACGGCGAGCCGCTCAGCGAGGACGACTTTGCAAAGTACTTTTTCGAGGTGTGGGAGCGCCTCGAGGCCGACCAGAAGGTGAGCCCCGAGCTCCGCAAGGGCCGACTAACCGCAGACGATTACCGAGCACACGCCCGTCTTCCCGATCTACTTCCGCTTCCTGACGCTGCTCGCGTTCCACGCCTTCCTGTCCATAGGCGTCGACGCCACCGTCCTCGAGGTCGGCATCGGCGGGACGTACGACTCGACCAACATCGTCCCCCGCCCGGTCGTGACGGGCGTCTCGGCCCTCGGGCTCGACCACACCGCCGTGCTGGGCAACACGATCGAGGAGATCGCGGCGAACAAGGGCGGGATCTACAAGGCCGGCGCCCCCGCCCTCTCCGTCCCGCAGGAGCAGGCGGCGGGACTCGCGGTCCTCCGCGCCTGCGCGGAGAAGGCCGGCGCGCCCTTCGAGATCGTGCCCCCCCTCCCGGCCGGCGTCGCGCTCGGCCTGCGCGGCGAGCACCAGCGCGTCAACGCCTTCCTGGCGGTCGGGCTCGCCAAGCGCTTCCTCCAGGCCACCGGCCGGGCGGTGGAGGACGTGGACCTGCCCACGGCGTTCGAGGCGCCGCTCGCCGCCACGCGCTGGCCGGGCCGCTGCCAGGCCGCGCGCGACGAGACGGACCCCGCGATCACCTGGCTCCTGGACGGGGCGCACACGGTCGAGAGCCTGCGCTCGTGTGGCGAGTGGGCGTGGGGCGAGCACCGGCCCACGACGCTGATTTTCAACACGTCCGGCGGGCGGCAGAGCGAGGTGCTCCTCGCGGCGCTGCTCGATGCGGGCGCGCGCGTGAGCGGCGTGGACCGCGCGCTGCTCGGCACGACGTTTGCCGACGTCATCTTCTGCACCAACGTCACGTACACGGACGGGCACTTTAAGGGGGACCTGACGGCGGCGGCGATCGACCCGAACGACCTTGCCGCGCTCGCGACGCAGCGCGCGCTCGCGGACGCGTGGGCCGCCCTCGTCCCCGCCTTCCATGGGCGCGTGCACGTCGTCCCGAGCATTGAGCACGCGGTCAACATTGTGCGCGAGGGGCCCGGGCAGCGCAACGTGCTCGTCGCAGGGTCGCTCCACCTCGTCGGCGGTGTCATGGAGGTCGCGGGCCTCCAGAGTGCCCTGTCGATGGAGTAAGGCTTTAACAGTCATAAGTTTGTAGGATACGATCTCAACATCTAATGCATCGGTTGGACCACATCGTCTACTTCTTCTTGCCCTCGTCCTTGATCCAGCGGCGTGGCACACCGCGCTCCGTCAAGGCCTCGGTCACCGCCTTGCCCTGCGCGCCCTGCACCATCACCTCCTTGAGGTTGAGCTTGGGGCTCGCGCCGGTCAGCGGCTGCACCGACGTGCTCCCCGCACAGCGGCGGCGGAGGTCGTCGGCAAAGTCGTCCGGGTCGATCCCGAACGCCTCGAGCCCCGCCACGAGCGTCACCTGCTTGCGCCCCTGGCGCGTCTTGACCATGATGGTGATGGGGTTCAGCGCGCCCTTCTTGACCACCCCCGCGACGGAGACGGCCCACCCGAGCCCGGCGCGCAGGCGGCGCATGCACTCGTCGCGGATGAGCGTCTGCCCCTCCTTCCCCCCGACCGCGGAGGCGAGGGCCTTGTCTAGGCCCACGAGGCGGCGGTGCTCCTTGTCCTCGAGCCCGTGCTGCTCGATGTACGCGTCAAAGAGCGGCTTGATGGTCGAGGGCTGGTTCAAGCTCCCCTTCTCGATGCCGCACGCGGCCCAGAACTCGGCGTTGGACCCTGCCGGCTTCCACAGCTCCTGGATATCCAGCGTCTTCGGGGGCGCAGCCGCCTCCTCTTCCCGCGCCGCGCGGCGGGCGGCCTTGGCCTCGTCCTCCGAGATCGTCTTGAACGGCGCGTGTCCGTCAATGGCTGGGTGCTTGGGGTCGTACCTGCAGTCAGCTCGGAAGTCGAAGCACCAGCTCACGAAGTGACCACCACCTCGCCCTTCGTCTCCTTCGTCTTGATGATCCCGTCCTTGGCCACCTCCTTCATCCACTTTGCGAGCTTCTTCCACTCGCTGCGCCCGATCACCACGTCGTCGCGCCTCGCGGCGGGGATGTAGGCTGGCCGGTTGGGGAGGATGTGCGCTGAGTACAGCTGCGAGGCGGGCAGGGGGAGGGTTCCGGAGGGGAGGGTCGCGAGGGTCTGGAGGAGCGCGGCGGAGAGGAGTGTAGATACCTCGGCGGGGGTGAGGGGCTCAGCGGCCTCGATCTTGGGCTCGTCCGGTGCCCTGTCTTCGAGAGAGACGGCGGCGACGCCCTCAGCCGCCTCGTCCGTGCCGGTAGCCTCGGACTGGGGAGGGGGCACGAGTGGTTCGCGCGGTGCGGGAAGCGGGAACTCTGCCAGCGCCGGCTTACTCCCCATCTCCCACAAGCTGGTGTCAGCCAGCTCACTAGACCTATAAGCTCACTGGTCGTCGATGATGCACACGATATCCGCAAACTTGCCCTCGTCCCGCTCGACCCCTTCACTGCGGTGCTTGACGAGGCGGGTGAGGGCGCCCTCAAGCCCGTCCTTGGCCGCCACGCGCCCAACACCGACATACGACACGTCCCCGCTCCCGCCCTCCGCGAGGGCGACGACAGCGCCCGCCGCGAGCTGGGGTAGCCGCCACGGGGTGTGCAGGTGCCGCACGGCGGGGAGGAAGAGCGCCGCCCCAGCGAGCAGGGGTGGGGGGATGGGTGCGGGCAGCTGCAACACGGGGAAGGGGTGGACGCCGGGCGGGAGGCGCGCGAGCAGCGCGACTGGGGTCAACTCCTTCCGGCGACAACTTACGCGTCGGGACGAGCTCCTTGCTCCCGCGCCCGATGGAGAGCCAGAGCGGGTCGCCGTCCGGCGCGAGGTACATCGTCCCCTCGATGCCGGCGCTCGTCTCAAAGTTTGCGCTGCGCACGAGGTCGGGGACGAGGGCGCGGCCGAGGTCCTTCTCGCTCAGCTTGGCTGGCGCATCCTCGCCGTCTTTGAGGATGTGGTCGGCGAGCGCGGGGTACTGCGCAAAAACGGAGGTTACGAGGGCGCGGCGCGCGCTCGAGCGGATGGGCGTCGCGTTCGAGTGGTGCGCGAGCGCCTTCTTGAACATTGCGGTGGAGAGGGTGGTGGTGAACGACGGAAACTGTGCGGATGAGGTCAGTGGGTGGCGATTCGACTTTTGCGACGCGTCCAGGGATCGATCGCGCGGCCGGCGGCACGGCGGCAAGTTAGCACGACCAGAGCCAGCACCTTGCGGCCCAGTTGCCTCTCCACGATCTCCACAGCCCATGCTATGTTACATCTATGATGGATATGTGTACAGTGTTCCTCCGCATCCCCGCTCCAATGGCAGCCCAGCGACTGGCTATCCACCGTGCAGCGTCGAGATGAACACAATCTCGTCCCCGTCCTTGAGCTCGTAGTCGAGCTCGCCCTCGAGCTCCCAGTCCGCGTCGTTGATGAGCACGAGGATGCCGGGGCGTCTGGTGTCAGCTAACAACAGTCCCAAGAGCTGGGGAGCAAGGAGGTACGTAAGGAAGGAAGGGAGTCGCAACTCACACACTGTCGCCGTCCACGAACATGTCCTCGCGCTCGCTCACGAGGTTCGCCTTCATCCACTGGATCAAGGACCGGACGTCGGCCGGCTTGCCCTCAACCGTGCGCGGGACGTGTACCATATGCCGCGGCTGCGCGCTGAAGAGGAGGTGCAGTCCGCCGCTGGTGTCAGCTCTCTGCGTGCAAGCAAGCTCACCCAAACTCAAGCTTGAGCGTGAGGTCGTCCGCGCCCTTGGCCTTGGTCTGTGCCACTCCCGGAGCGGCAGTGTTCGCCGCGTATCCGAGGCCGTTGGACGTGCCCACTGCTGCTGTCGCCATGGTGTTGGATTGATGGAATCTTGGACAGTTGGGTGGCAATCTCAACATCTGACCTCCACTTAATTGCGCCCCCGCCACACTCGTGCCTGCCTTCTGGTATGGGGAGTAACGCCGGGTAGTTCCGAGCTCCGCCCTCCGCCCGCCCCCGCTCCCTCACCGTGCGACGTTCCGTCATCGCGCCGAACACTCTACTTGACACTCTCAAAACCACTCTCTGGGATCATGTACGCCCAGCTCAGGCTCCCCGCAAGGGGTACGAGGGCGCTTGCCCAGCGGCGCGTGAGTTGTCTCGCGGGCGCGAGCTTGAGGTCGGGCGAGGACTTCGGTCATCCCATTGGCCTCATTGGCCCCGGAGGTCGCTCCGCTGCTCCCAGCACCCCCAGCCCGCCCCTCCACCCGCCCGCTCGCTCCGCTCGCTCGGCTGACCCCAGTTCGTCTCGACCACCCCCGCGCGCCTCCAGCAGGTCACGCCGCCGCCCGCGGCGGCCGGCGCGG
>JAMALN010000616.1:0-23406 GCA_023630115.1 Cutaneotrichosporon sp. PK4640 | reverse complement strand
CGTGATGCACAGGTCGTTCTTGAGCTCGACCTCGATCACCTGGTCGGTGAGGGTCTTGAAGAGGCTGGTGTCAGCTGACCCTCTCCGCGGCGCAGCTGGTCGACGCCAGCACAATCAAGGCTGGGAATGCGGGGTGTGGTATGTCTCAGTTTGGGTTGAAGGGCGGCGGGTGATGGAGAGGGCGCAGCAGGGTGGAGGAATCGGAGGGAGGTGGTCCGAGACGTGAGTGCAGCGTGAAGTGCGCACGCCCCCCTTCAACAGTCCGACGCCGCTCCCAGCCCATAATTTCCTCATCCCCTTCGCCCTATCCCAGCCCCCGATGCCGTCGAGAGATGGGGCCGCCAAATCGAGGTCGAGGAAGGCAACGTCACAACACGCCGTGCCGCGCGCTCACGCCAAGCTGGAAGACTCACGAGAAGATGAGCTGGGAGTCAGCTAAGCAAACCCTCCACAGCTGCACTCACCATGACGCGATGCTCTACAGAGAAGGGGGAGGTGGGGTATCAGTTGATGAGAGTGAGCGAGAGTGAGTGTTCGTTGACGTCGAGCGGGTTGGGCGGTCACTTTGGATCTCTCACGTGGCTTTTATTCGAGCCCCTGTTAATTACCAGCAGAGCTTTATTAATGGGGTTGTTCAGAAGCGGCTGCCTCGTGGGTTCGACTCCGTCTGCGTGCACTCCAAAAGGCTGCTGGAGGGTAATCTTGTTGAACGACGTACGCTGCTCGACGTCAGCAGCCTCTCCCGCCGTCAGGCACCGAGCTAGCGTACGCAGTGCCGCATGTGTCAACGCACAGCTAGCCCTACCCCTGCACCTTGAACTGTGCGACGCTGAGGTTGACACTAACAACAGCGTAGGACATGAAGGCACAGATGCGGTGAACTCCCGGCTCGCGGTTGTTACCTTGACCCAAAGCGGTGGGGGAGGTTATCGTCTCTTGGCTCCTCTTGGCGAAGACCCAGTGTGTGCGGCCCATCAGCGCTGTAGTCCGGCCCGCCACACCCCTGCACCAGCGTTGCCGGTCCCGTATCCTGGAACCCGAAACTCTCTCGCCCTCTCCCGCCACTGCGCAATCTCGTAACTAGGGCAAAAACACCTCTTGACCGTGGCGGTCTGGTCTGACATGACAATTTCGACGGCGTACGGCAGTGGGAGCGCAGTATACTGCATTGACTAGTAGTACTAAGAAAAGAATGTCCGGGAGTCGTCGGCGCTTAGGCCTCGGGGTCGATGTCGGTGACGTCCTCGCGCGAGTACCAGTCGACGGCGCCCGAGCAGGGCTTGCAGCCGCCGCCGCCGCACGCCGACGGCCAGTCGGGCATGTTGCCGCGCTTGATCTCCCAGGCGGGCCAGCGGACCTTGCGGCCCTCGGGCGTGAAGCACTTGCAGAAGCCGAGGAAGCACGAGCTGCCAAGGGTGAAGAGGCCCGTGTCCTTGTAGCAGTACTGGGCGCAGACGTCGCGGCAGTTGACGCCCTTGAAGGCGCAGGAGAGGAAGCGCTTGTCGTTCGAGACGTCGGCGGCGTCGGCGTCGGGCGCGGGCGCGGCGAGGGCGGGCGCGGCGAGGGCGGCGAGGGTGAGGGCGGCGAAGAGCTTCATTGTGGAGAGTTGGGTGGAGAATCAGAGGACGGGCGGCAGCCTTATATAGCACAGAGGAGGTGCCACAGAGCCGCCGGAGCGCTCCATGCTCGCCGCTCCGCGAGCGCGAGGGCACGGGACGGTCGCAGCCGACAAGTGTTCCCTTGTCCCCGCTGTGGACTTGGCAGCTCCCGTCCCAGTCCCAGATAATCTGGACACATGGGCTGGTCATCACCTGCAACCATGACCTCGCCGGTCAGCGCCCATAACGAGACAACCCCACGTTTCGTTTCAACGACATGCCCCGCCCACGAGCCCACTCGAGGAGTCTGCCTAGGGGTGGTCGATCCCGCGCCGATTTCGGTTTCGGCTCGCACTAGGATCTCGCTCCGGCGATCCCGCTAGCGTCTGCCATTGGCGCGGAGACGGTTGAAACAAGGTTACATGCCCCGCTTTCAACAGTGCGGGAGCGTGCCGCGCCGGCTTGGATCCTCGGCCTGATGCAGATCAGTTCTGTCAGGTGAGTCGAATGCCGGCACGCAGGGTGGATGTGCCTGGCACTAGATGTCCCGTACCGCTCGGTTTTCGATGAGGATGTAAGGAGTCTTGTCGGCGCCCGACACTAGGTCAGCGTACATTACCGCGGCTGCAGGCACACGTGGGAGGCACTACTCCTACTCGTGTGGCTGTCGGATCGCGTTTAGGACAGGTGTCCAGGTTGGAGAGGGGCGGGTGGCGGGTGACAGGGGGAGAGGCGGAGGCAGGGGGATGAGGCCAACCGCTCGCAGAACAGACAGTACTCACTCATGCCAAGTGCAGGATCTGGAGCTGGAAGCAGAGAGCGCCTGTTGACTTCCCCGACCCTAGAGGCGTCTCGCGGGCCCGGGAGACTGCGGGGCGCTTTGCGGGCAGGAGGGAGATCCAGGCTGGTTTCCAGATTGCCGGGCCTAACGTTAGGCTCTTGGTTCCATTATTGTCGACGGGATGCCATGTGTGTCATGTCACGAGGGCGGATGCTGGGATGGACGCGTCGTACTTTCTTCTCCGTCTGCACAGCTGTCTTAGATTCGGCCGATCGGCCGCGGCGACGGAATACCGTCTCTCAGCCCTCAGATCTTCGCGGCGCTGTCTCACTTGTGCGCGCGTCAGTTGGACGCGTTCGTGGCATGCTAGGTGGAGACCTTGCCCTACCTGCCCTACCTCGCTTACAGCAGGTGCACGTGCTTCCGGGGCTGACAGGAGGGCTGGGAATGAGGGGGGCTAGTGAGAGGCAAGCAAGAAGTGGAGGTAAAAGCGTTGCTTCGCAGACCTACATGCAACTAGTCGCTATCACTATCAAGAGCGTCGTCTCCGCCGAGAAGCCCCCAGTCTGGGGCATCGTCTTCGGCAGCCGGGCTGGGGCTAGCGGCTCCACTCCACCCATTAGCCCCTCCGCTCGACCCGCGGCTGTCCTCCTCGGAGTCATCAGAGTCGGGCAGCTGCTGCGAGAGCTGAGGTGCAACCGCGATGAAGTGATCGTCACCACCGGCATCCGAGTCGTCGGAATCACTGTTGATCTTCTTGTGGGGGACGCTTGAGCTGCGCTGCCTCGCGGAAGGTCCGTTTGGCGGCTTGTGCGGCGAGAGGCTACCGTTGGGCAACCGCGTGGCTAGTTCTGGGGACCTGGATGACGAAGCGTGGCCGTTGGGGAGCGGGCTCCAGGCGTGATGGTCGCTCGAGGAGTCGAGCGCGTCGTCACCGCCAACAAGTCCCTCCGCAGATGTGTCGGGCTCGTGGACCTCGTCCTTGGACTTGTCGTCCTCATCGTCGAACTTGCCGTCCTCGTCGTCAGACTTGTCGTCGATGGCGCCGTCGCTCTCGTCCGCCTTGCTGTCAGACTCGTCGGCGTCGTCACGGCCCGGCTCATCGTCGGAATCAAGTGCGTCGTCACCGCCTACCAGCTCAGTGGACCTGTCTGCTGGCTCGTCGTCCGCAGGCTCTTCGTCCGCCTCGTCGCCAGAGTCGAGCGCGTCGTCGCCGCCCACCAGCTCCAGAGGCACCACATCCGCTTCTTCCATCTCCTCGTCCTGGTCTCTGGAGGGCACGTCCACGTCCATGGGCTCGTCCTCGCTGTCCTCAGAGAGGACGATCACAGGCGTGCGGGCCGCAGGAGGCTCGTCCTCGTCCGTGGTTGTCATGCCGCCAGACGAGTCGCCAGACGCCTCCCAGTCCTCGCTCTCGTCCGAGACGGAGCCGCGGCGGCGGCGGGCGTCCTCCTCCTCGGCCTGCTTCTGGCGCTTGCGGGAGAGTTCCGCGTCCTTGCCGCGCCGAAGAATCTCCGCCTCGGAGCCGTCCGACGACTCGGATCCCCTCTTTCGTTTCCGGCGGGGTGTCTTCTTCGTGATAGGCGGGAGGTCAAGAGGGCGCTCGTGCGTCTCGCCATCTTCCGTCCACTCGGCGGCGAGGATGTGTAAGGGGACAGCGGGTTGGATGCGGTTCCGCGCTGCGACCCGCTCAGCTTCGGATCGAGGGAAGCGTTTGGTGCGCTCGGCCATGACGCGCCGGTGGCGCCGGTCTGCCGTGACCTTGGTCATGAGCTCGCGATATGCTGGGGTCAGCTTCCACTGGCAAGACGCAACTCACCGGTCTGTGCCTGCACGAGCCGGGCGCGTTGATCGAGCGGCACGGGGACGAGGGCGCGCGCCTCGCGCCACCCAGCACCGCGGTGGCCGTGCTTGTCGAGCCAGGCGTGGGCGCTTACACGCATTGAGGTGCGGGCCTTGACCGCGCCACGCAGCTGGCAGCCCATGACTACGTCCAGAGCCGTGTCTACGGCGTCGAGGCGCTCATCGAGCTCTGAGTCCTCATCATCAGTCGTGGTGCGAAAGGGAATCCAGACATCCGAGTCGGGTGGTGGTTCGGCGATGGCTGGTGGGGCTGGAGCCACCTCGTGCACGGAAGGGATGGTTCGACGCTTCGGAGGCCGTACAACTCCGTCACTTGAGCGAGCTGAATCGCGAGGCGCCGCCTCGTCGTCGGGTTCCCTCGCTGCCTCGTCGACCGCGCGGTCGGCGGTTCCACTCTGCGATTGAGGATCTTGAGCCGCCTCCCGGTCGCTGGCCATTTGGGACGTGCGCTGAATCGATGTCACCACATCGCGGAGTTGCTGCTTTGAGTCTGGAACGCCGTACGCCAGCATCGCGGAATCGACGTGCCACTGCTCGATCTCGGTGACATGGATATTGCCGGCCGATGCGAGGATGTACGTCTGCTGCACCATGTCGCGCACGTACTCCAAGAGGAGCTGGTAGATGAGGAAGAGGACGGCAAACGATGTGCCCCGCGATGTGCTCGTGGATGCGGCGCCGAACGTGTGCGTGGTGGGGTCGACACCGTACGCGCCCTGGTAGAGCTCGAGGAACTCGGCCATGCGGCTAAAGTTGAACAGCTCCCACCCGCGGTTCTCGAGGTACGCCTCCAGGTCAAGCTCCTGCATCTTGGCGAGTGCAGGGTCCACCTCCTCCACATTGGCCGCCTTGTCCTTCTTGCGTGGGGCGCCGCTGTTGGCAAGTGCCCCCTTGGTCTTGGGGAAGCTTGGTAGGACACCAGTGAAGACACTGTCCGGGCCTCCTTGGTCGTCGATCTGCTTGTCTGTCCAGCCCTGAGCATGTAGCCGTTTCCTGCGGTACGCCTGGCGTGTCTTGCGGCGGTTCTTGAGCATGCGGAGCATCGCGCGCTGAGCGGGCGTGCGGTTTCGCTTCGAGATGTCCGTGATGAGGTCGATCATCTCATTGTCCGCCTCGATCGGGTTCCTCTCCTCGTCGCTGTCTGGCTGCGGTACCTCCTGCGCCAGCTCTTTCGAGCCGGAAGAAGCTAGCCAGAACATGTCGGCGGTGAGGTCCATCTTGTCCGTGGTGAGCTCCTCGCCCCATTTCTCAACGGCCGCACGCGCTTCGCGCGTCATCGGTCGGCTCGGCCGTCCGGGGACGCGGGTAAAGCCGGTCGTCTTCACATCCTGTGCCAAGGGGTCGATCACCTCCAGGAGCTCGGCGAAGTGTTCCTCCCGCTCCATCACATCAGCTGGAGCCTCGTATGCTCCTGACCCGAGATGTCGGTCGCGCCACTCCTGCCTCTCATCGTTCCAGCCCTTCTTCGTCGGCTGGAGCTCGAGACTGGTCTCGAGAAGGTCGATGTACTGCTGCACCTCGAGCTCGCTCTTGGTCCCCACGTCGAGCGCGATGAGGTCGGGCCGCAAGCGTGAGTGTCGCGCTATTGCCGCGAAGAAGAGACCCTTCTCCTCCGGCGACCAGTACGACATGATGGGCAGATTCACCGACGGATCCCAACCTAGTCTGTTCAGATGTGCCATGAACACGCCGCGGTAGTGTCGCTCTGTGTCGTTACGATGGATCGTGAAATCGGTCTCGTACCACTCCATGCCCGGGTTGCCGCGGACGTCTTTCCATTGAACAGGCTTTGGCGGAGGTGGAATACGGGGACGTGGCCGGTATCGCTTGGGCTTTGGTGGTGGTGGTGGTGGTGGTGGTGGTGGTGGTGCCTCCTGGCTGCCTGATGCTGCTGCTTCGCCGCCTGGCGGTACGTCGCGGTCCGATGGGGATGGGCGGGAGGAAGGCTCGCCGTTGTGAGATCGGTCCGACTTTCTCGAACCGTCCGACGCTCCCGAAGCGCCAGAGGTGTCCGATAAACTGGAGGTGTCTGAGGAACTGGAGGCGTCGGAGTCGTCGGATGCATCACTCTCATCGCCTGGTCGTTCGTCTTCGTCGTCCGAGGATTGGTCGTCCGATGGTGAAGGAGAGCGCGAAGGTGGAGGAAGGCGAGGGCGAGAAGGACCAGCTTCGGCGTTCTCTAAATGTCAGCCACTTGCGACATCACAGATCTCGCTCAGGCGCCAGCGAGAATTCCTCTCGACTGCGGCTGTCGAACATTCACAAGCGGCGCGACACTACCCCGCCAATCTCACTCACCAGCAAATGGATTATAGACGATGCGCCGCGGAGCCGCGGCGGACCCCGTTGTCCCATCCTCGCCGTCCTCCATGCGCGCAAGGTTGATGGGAGTAGTATTGGGGGTATAAGAAATGGGCGGAGGTGAAGATGTCAACATCGAGCAAACAAAGGGTGCGACACCACCACGCGATGGTCACGTGCACTCCGTGCCTGGGACACGACCTCCACCCGCCACCCAATATGACGAAGCTTCTGGACGCGCACATTCATCTCACTCTCACCTACTCATCTCTACACGCACACAACATGAGCGACGACGAGCCCAAGCCCCGCGGCGGATTCACCCTCGACGGCCGTCCTGTCGACGACACGCTCCCCGAGAACTGGGGCCGCCCCGAGCGCCGCGAGGGCCGTATCGGCGAGTGGGGCGGCAGCTCGCCCCGCCGCCGCTCACCGAAGAAGGAGGGCGCGGAGTCGTACATCGGCGGCGAGAAGAGGTGAGCTGCTACGCTTTTCATCGAAACTGACACCAGTGGCCTGGCGGTGCAGAACCCGGACCAGGGCCGGGGCGGCGGCGGCGAGGACGGCGAGCTCGTCTCGGACATCCTGCGCCAGGCGGCCAACCACGGGCCGGCGGAGGAGCCGCAGCGCGCCCAGCACCCCTGGGGCAGAGTCGGGCACACGCTCGGCTCGGACGAGGTCGACTCGGTCCAGGTCGGCGACGAGGAGCAGGAGGGCGAGACGCAGACGCGCACCCTCACCTTCTGGGCGGACGGGTTCAGCATCGAGGACGGGCCGCTGCACGCCTACGACGCGCCGGGCAACCGCGAGCTCCTGCGCGCCATCCAGGCCGGCCGCGCGCCCATGAGCCTGTTCGACGTGCGCTTTGACCAGCCCCTACAGATCGTCGTGCAGCAGCGCACGGACGAGAAATACTCGCCGGCCCCCATGGTGTTCCGCTCGTTTGGGGGCGAGGGCAACCGCCTCGGATCGATCACGCCCGAGATCTCGGGCGCCAACACCCCCGTCCACGCCACCAGCCCCATCCCCGGCGCCTTTCCTGCTGCCCCCGCGGCCGCTGCGCCCAAGCAGGACGCCAAGATCGAGGTCGACGCGTCCAAGCCCGCGACCAATGTCCAGATCCGCCTTGGCGACGGGTCCCGCCTCGTCGCCCGCGTCAACCTCACCCACACTGTCGGCGACCTCCGCAACTACATCAACGCGTAAGCTAGTGATCCGCTCCAAGCTGACCCCAGCGCGCGTCCCTCGGACCGCGAGTACATTCTTCAGACGACGTTCCCGCCCCGCGAGCTTCCCGACGCCGAGACCGTCGAGCAGGCCAAGCTGCAGAACGCCGTCGTCATCCAGCGCTTCAAGTAGGCTCTCCACACCAGGACTCTCTCAGCACGACTTGTACATCACACCGGACCCATAGGTGACGCTACACTCCTGTTCATCTCCTCTACATAGTCTATATTACATGTACGCACCTCCACGTCCATGCCCGAACCGGTCGCCGAGGTTGGCCTGGTCCTTGATCTTCTTGACCTGCTCCTCGCCGGACAGCAGGCTCCCAACGCCCATCATCTTGTCGTGGTCCCAAATAGGCGGCGGCGACGCCCCCTTGTCCTTCCTCTTGGCATGCTGCTCCATAAGGCTCGCCCCGCGGCTCGATTTCTGCCGTCAGCTCGCACACCTTACAGCTGAACTAGACCCACGCTGTGCTCCTCGATGCGGCGGCGCATCTGGTCGTCCCGCTCCCGCCGGCGCTTGGCGTCCCGCTCTTCCTCCCCGCCGGCCTTGCGCTTCCCCGCGCCCTCCTCGCGCTCGCGTGCGGCGCGCTCCGCCGGCGACTCCATCCACGTCTGGTCGACGGCGGCCGTCTCGCGCGAGTGCTTCTGGAACTGGGTGGGGCGCTTCAGCGCGTCAATGTGCGAGAGGCCCGTGGGCGGGCCGATGGTCATCCACTCGTCGCGCTGCGGCTTCTTGGGCGCGTTGGCGGCGTCCTCCCGCGCCTTGGCCATGCGCGCCTCGCGCTCGCGGAAGGCGTCGGCCGCGGAGCGCTGGGGAACGGGCGCGAGGTCCGAGAGCTGGGGGCCGATCTCGTCGTCCGAGTCGTCGTCGGGGGGAGGGGCGGGGCCAGGCGCGCGAGACGGGCCGGGGAGAGAGGGGCCTGGGAGGGAAGGGCCGGGAGGGCGCGAAGGACCCACTGGGCCTGGACGCGCGGGGCCGATGGAGGGACCGATGGAAGGACCTGGAGGCCTGGATGGTCCAGCGACTGGACGCAAGGGGGCTAGCCTTGGGGGAGAGATGGAGCCGGGGCGCGCTGGACGGATGGGGCCGCTGGAGCGCCTGGGAGGGCTGTCGGAGGGCGAGCGGGGTCGCGCGGGACCGATGGACGGGCCGATCGAGCGGGGCGGCGAGGGGCCCGCAGGCTTCTTCCTCACGAGGCCAGGGGGGAGGGCGGGGCCGTACGCGTCGTCGTCTGATGACATGGTGTGATGAAGAGAATGTTGTGATGTTGAGATGGGTGGAGGAGGTTTGTTGCTGGTGGAGGTTCTTTGATCCTGTAGGGATCACGTTGCTCACGAACAGGTGTCCTAATCGGTGCCAATTTCCTAATCCATTAGGATCATGCCAACAGCACTCAACTCTACCGGAGTATGCATCGATATCTGGTGGTGCAGCGGCTGCTACAGTTATAGAGGAAGAATATGGTCAACACAGAAGGGCGGTTGGGATGCAGTAGGAGGGACCTCGGTGGGGAGCCAGCCGACTGCAGTCAGCGCCAGACCCATGAAGTTTCACCCACCCGTTGCGTCACTCGATTCGACTGAAGAAGGCGACCTCGTCACGAAGTCGACGTCCACACTGGGAGGCCAAGTCCATGCCCCCGGGGCCGATGACCTGGTTGGCGGTGCGGAGGACGAACGGGTTCTTCTGTTCAAGGTCACGAGCGACGGTTGCGAGAAGGTGGAACTTGTGCTGACCGTATTTCAGACAGCCACCGAAGTTCAAACGAAGGGTGCCTTTTGTGTTCACGAAGCGGACAACGAGCAAATAATCGGCCCATATCACGGGAACGTGTCGTTTAAAGCCGTGACAGTGAGCGCAGGGCGCCTCCTTCTTGCGTTGATCGCGAGCTTCGTTCAGAGCCTTGTCGAGCGGTGTTGCTCCATCGTACCCGTCGACGGTGAGTTGTGGAAAGTCCCATCGGTAGTCCAAGTGCCTTTTGCCCAAGATGTGGCTGTGTGGGTTGCGGTTGTGGTTGCGGCACACCTCACAGAACCAGACGATCTGGGTCGTGAACTCCTCGTCGCAGTAGGGGTTACGGGTTTCTTCGTCGCGGATCTCCTCGTTGAGGCATTTGATTAGTTGCGTCAGAATATCCAGAGCCTCGTCGTCGGGATCGACTGCCCGCCCAGCATCTGCCAACAGTTAGTAGCGGCACACTTCTGAACAAGGAAGGGCACTCACGAGTCAACGTTCTCCGTGCCTCTGCGCCTTGGATCGCCGAGTTTGGTTGATTGGCGGGGTCGTCCTCTTTGAGTCGGAGGCTCTGGAGCAGCTTCTTCATTGTTGGACCGACCTTGGTCTGGTTGTCTGGGTCGAAGTCTACGTTTTCGACGATAACAGTCCCAGAGCGAGTGAGGTTTAGGAAGTGGAGGAGGGCAAGCAAGGCACTATCGTAGCGGCCGTTGACGCAGACGAACCATCGCGTGAACCATCGCGTCTCGGGTGGTGGATCTAATGTCTGTCAGAAGTTGACCGGCATGGGCTTGACTCCCTGCCTGGCGGGTGGAGGGCCTTGACTCTCGCTGTAGAACTCCCAGTAGTCGTATAAGATGCCAGCTTCCGCAACCATAGTTTCAAGGAGGGAAGGAAGGTCCGAGCAGGGGTAGCGGGTGGCCGGCTGTGGCTGGGAACACTCGAGGTGGCGGTGTGGCGAACAGTGTGGAGAGAGACAAGTTGGTGGCCGTTGGTAGAGTACAGAGTGGCAGAGTCGGGGAAGGGAGAGGATACAAGTGAGGGGCGATGGAGACGAGACAATGTCAAACGGAGTTGGGGGCTGGAGGCCTCTTAATAAACAACGCGAGGGGCGAGGGAAGGTGACGGGGTGTTGAACTCGAGTGGTGATTCCCTGCCGCAGCACACCTGGCTCGACTGTGCAGCTGGGTCCTCGCACATAGAGGCAGTTGCACAGTCGTTTAGAACACTACTCGTCTGCAATCAGTTGTCACTGCCTACGTAGCGACCCATTGGGGCCCGGCATCCTGCGAGGCGTGATGGTGCGAGGCGTGCGGCAGTCAATTGGTGACACCCGTCCCACGTTCCAGCTGGCCCTCATGCCTGTGCACCCCCTCCTATCTGTGCACCCCACCACATGCCATGACAACTCTACATGCATACCATTACTGCTGCTGATCTTGACTCTACTCTACGTACGGATGGTAGGCACCCACGCAGTTTTGCCCCGCTTACATGCGGAACACGCCCCAGTCGCCCGAGTCGCCGTCGGCGCCAATCTCGCCGCGGCTGCCCGAGCCGCCCTCCTTGCGCGACGCCTTCTCGTCGGCAGCGACCTCGAGCGCGAGGCCAAGGACGTCACGCGTGTCCGAGGGCTGGATGATGCCGTCGTCCCACATCCGCGCGGTCGAGTAGAGGGCCTCGCTCTCCTTCTCGATACGCGAGCGGAGTTTGGCGAAGCGCTCCTCGGCGTCCGCGGCGTTGCGGTTGCCCGAGACGGTCTGCATGACGCTCGAGAGCTGGTCGGGGCCCATGACGCACACCTTGGCGTTGGGCCACATCCAGAGGAAGCGGGGCGCGTACGCACGCCCACACATGCCGTAGTTGCCCGCACCGTACGAGCCGTTCACGACCATGGTGAACTTGGGCACCTTGGCGCGCGCGACGGCACGCACCATCTTGGCACCGTCCTTGGCGATACCGCCGCGCTCGGCGGCCGTGCCGACCATGTAGCCCGTCACGTTGACGAGGAAGACGAGGGGGATGTCGCGCTGCGAGCAGAGCTCGATGAAGTGGGTCGCCTTGAGCGCAGAGGGCGAGAGCAGGACACCGTTGTTGGCGATGATGCCGACGGTGTGCCCGTGGATCTCGGCGAAGCCGGTGATGAGCGTCTTGCCGTACTCCTTCTTGAATTCGCGGAACTCGGACCCGTCGGTGACGCGGGCAATCACCTCACGCATGTCGAAGGCCTGGCTGGTGTTGGCAGGGACGATCGAGTTGAGGTCGGACGCGGGGTACACGGGCTCGCGGACTGGCCTGGGGGGCGCGACCGAGGGGACCGAGGCCTTGCCAAGGTCGAGGACGGCGTCACGCGCGAGGCGGATGGCGTGCGAGTCGTTGGACGCCAGGTAGTCGGCGACACCCGAAACCGAGGTGTGCATCTCACCACCGCCGAGGGTCTCGTCGTCGACAACCTCACCGGTCGCGGCCTTGACGAGGGGAGGACCAGCCAGGAAGATGCGGCCCTGGTTCTTGACGATGATGACAACGTCAGACATAGCGGGCATGTAGGCACCACCGGCGACCGAGATACCGTGGACAACCGAGATCTGGGGGATGCCGAGACCCGACATGCGGGCCATGTTGTAGAAGATACGGCCGAAGTGGTCCTGCCTGTCAGCTCCGTCTCTCTGATGCACAGCCAACGCTCTGGGGCGGCAAATCACAGCACAGCGTGAAGCACTGGCCCTCCGCCGCTCGTCGCTGCCTCCGCGCCGCACATCTCGCTCTCGCCAGAACTCACGTGGTCGGGGAAGACGTTGGCCTGGTAGGGAAGCGCGGCACCACCAGACTCGACGAGGTAAACACAGGGGAGGCGGTTCTCAAGCGCGACCTGCTGCGCACGCAGGTGCTTCTTGACGGTGAGGGGGTAGTAAGCACCGCCCTTGACGGTGGGGTCGTTGGCGACGATCATGCAGCGGCGCCCGGAGACGGTTCCGATACCAGTGATGATACCGGCACCGGGGAGGTTGTCGGGGTACACCTCGTGCGCGGCGAGGGGCGACAGCTCGAGGAACGCCGAGTCGGGGTCAAGGAGAGCCGCGATACTGCTGTCAGCGGGATCCGAGGGCGGCTGCTGAAGGGTCGGACGGATGGGGTCTCCACGCTGCCCAAGCTCCGGAGCTCCAGTCGGAGCTCGGCGCCTCGGCTGCCCGACGGTCTCCCCTGTCGGAGACTGTCCTGCCTCGTACTCGCTCTTCGGCGCGGCCTACTGTCCTCCCGCCGTCCGTCCGGCGCATCACACGCCTCCCAGCAATGCCAAACTCACCGCTCGCGGGCACCGAGCTTGCCATTCCCCTTGCTCTTCCACTTCTCGAGCGACTTCTTGCCGCCGCCCTCACGCGCCTTGGCACGCAGCTCGTTCATGCTGGCAACGAGCTGCTCCATGTTCTCGGTCGCCTTCTTGGTCTCGGGGTCGGCGAGGCGGAGGCGCGTGGGCAGCGGGGAGGGCGGGGCATTGTTGGGGAGGTGCGGGGGCTGGGCGATGAGGGTGCGCGCGAGGGCGGGCACGCGGCCCACGGTGGTGGGACGGAGGGGGAGGCGGAGCATGGTCGATGGAGGGGGTGGAGGAGATGGAAAAGAGATGCAGCGAGCGCGTGCAAGTATCTAAGAGGGAGGTGGATGAAGTCGTCTTGGATGAGGATGAGGCACAAGTTCCTCCCGCTGTCGGCTAAGCACCGACGTGCGGGGCCTCTAGGCCGGGTATTGCGGTCCGAGGTGGATATGCTGCCGAGATGCCTCAAACCTCGCCTCTATCCTTTCAGTTTACTGCCGTCGCCGACGCCGTGCCCACCCCACGGCCCTCTTGCAGTCTGTGGAGGCCCCGACGTAGCCCGCGCACCTTAGACGGACCGCTCGAGCGTGCACCAAGGAACGCCCGCACTGGTTGGAGGGAAGGACCTTGGCCCCGCCAAGCGGGAGTGAGGGGCTCAACCTCCCTCTACTCTCCCACACAGTGGTTTACCCGATTCACCCAACAAACAGCACCACCGCCTGCCTGATCTTGCACGTCTAATCTCTCGATCAACGATGGCCCTTCTAAAGCCGAGCGCCTCCGCTCGTCCATTCCACGACTGATAGCACTAAGAAGCAGACCATCTCATAAAAGCAGGTATGGCAGGTATGGGAGGGACATGACGGCTCACGGAGCGTCCTAACGAAGAAGGAGCGAAAGGAAAAAGGGCGCGCCCACCAGTGGGCTGGCTATTGGAAGGGCATACTGTCACACAGTGGGCTTAGATCTCGTCGCAGAACGGGATGTAGGTGTCGGCGACGACCTGCATGTCAGCGATGTGCATGGGCGTGTTGGTGAGGGCTCGACCGGTCCGAGGTGCCACCAAGCCGGGGGGCCCGCTGGACTTGCGGTGATGTTCCGACAAGCCGAGCGCTGCACTTCCGCTCCGGCGGAAATCAAGAGGAACTTGACGGAAGTCAAGTGGGCTCAGGAAGGAGTGTCTAAAGACCCTCTTATCCACATGCTCAAAGCATATCTTCTTCCGCTGTTCGCTGCAGCTCCTTTCCAGAGGGTGGATAAGAGGCTCCTCAGGAGAGGAGACTGCTTGCAAGTCGCCACTCCCTCTTCACATCCCGCGACAAGCCCAACACTCATCCTCTCTTGTTCTGTCGCCCACACTACACAATCACTCACGTCAAAGGCCGTCTGGTTGAACTCGGGGTAGTCGAAGCACGCAGTGTCGGCGCAGAGGACCTCGCCGATGTAGATGTTGGTGCAGTCGTCGTTGATCTGGGGGTTGTTGGACCAGAGAGTGTTGCTGTCCATGCCGTACATCTCCTGGATCCACTCGCAAGTGTCGCCCTCAACGACGGTGTAGACCTTGGTGCAGTCCTGGCCCTCGGTACCGAGGCAGACGACCTGGTCGGGCATGAGGTTGTCGCAGTTCTCGTTGATCTCGGGGGTGTTGACGAGCGCGAGCTGGAAGGTCGAGACACCGTAACGGGTCGCTGTGAATGCGCAGGCACAAGAATGGAAGTGTGGAATGACGCGTCAGGGGAATGTTCGTGCCGTGCGTGTCGTGTGGTTCGGATTCGCGTAGTGTAGAACGTAATGTCATTGTCCGACATGATTTCGAGGGCGCGTCAGCATGCCATCATGAAGAACCGCTCGCTGGCAAACAATGGAGCGCGGCGGCGTGGCGGTCAGCAGACTGTTTGGTGCGGTGGCCATGGGTTGACCCCCCGCGGCCCTCTTCCCTTCGCGGGAGCACGAGCCTCGATTGCGCTTGGCATCCGTTCACCCCGCCCGCGTGACAAGCCGCCGCGCTCTCCATTGCCATCCAGGCGATGCAGACTCACAGATCTTGTCACAGGTGTCGCCGGCGACAACGGTGGCGGTACGGGTGCACTCGGGGATGACCTCGTTGGCGCGCACAACTGCAGAGGGAAGGAAGGCGAAGTGGACGCGCGGCGTGGTCCGAGCGGGCGAAAGCGTCAGCACATAGCTTGGGGAGGAGCGGCGGTCGACGTACGGGAGAGGAAGGAGACGAGGAGGAAGCCGAACATGTTGATTATGGGATGGCGGGGGGGATGCGTGAAGGAGCGTAAAGGCGGTAAACGGTGAAGGAGCGTAAAGAGCGTGCGGAGGAGGTGTGAGGAGAGATGGAGAGTGTATTAGCAGAAGCTGTGTGATGGAGAGGAGGGTGAGGGGGGTGATGAGGGCTTGGGCTGCGGCGAGGTCAATGGGTGCAGGTCAATGGGCGTGGGGGAGCGAGGGACTGCTTGCTTGCGCTGAGAAGGGAGGTCCAAGCCTGCTGCCGGCTGTTGGCTGCTAGCTGCAGCTTCCCTTGCTTCATCCTGCAGTGCTTCAGCGTGCAGACTCACGCAGCAAGCCAAGGGGTAGCGCCTGCATTCCTTGTTGGGTGTTGGGTGGACGCGCCGCGCGCCTCAGGAACAACCATCCATTACGTTCCTGAGTTCCGGCGCCACTTTGCCCCATACAGAGAGGCATCCGGCAGATTCCACCATCATGGACCCTCTGGTCATGCTGCTCACCCTCTCCCTCTCCCCTGGCCCGCGCATGCCAAGGTCAAGAAACAGCACACGCCTCCAACCCAATCCACGCCCACTCTCCTTTCCCGACGCCACCTGCACCACTCCCTTGCACGCGTGCATGCCTAACATGACCCTGCTCATGAGCGCTTTGGGCGGTGTGGGCTGCGCATACCACACGCGCGACGTGCAGGGCAGCCTCTTCCCCGCGTCCGTCAAACGCGGCGGGTGTGGGTGGGCGCCAAGGAGCGCACCATGCTCGGCGGGCGCGGCAGGGTGCTTGGGCCTCGCTTCGGACCGGAAGGTTCGGGCTGTGTTTCGAGTGTGAAGCGAGTGTTGGGCGCTCACGTGGCGTCTCAGCTGGTACTGGGCTGGTGGGGTCAGGAAGGTGATGGATCAGTAAACAAATAGGCTGGGCGCGGCAGTGCCGATGGACGCTGGTTGAGTCTCGCGTGGGTGAGAGGTTGGTACTGCAAGGTGAGGACAGCGGTGAGGGCACTTGAGCAAGTGAGCGAGTGTGAAGATGGTCGAGTTGATGTTGAGAATCGCCAAAGTGACCGAATGACTGCGCCCTCGCCCCAGCTCTACTTGATCCGCACGAAGATCCCACACCGGCCACCCCGACGCCAGGTCACTCACGCTCGCTCTCACCTTCCCTTCTGTCATGTCATTCTCTTTTGCTTGCGATTCGGCTCTCTTACTCACTCTCAATAGCCCTACTCCTCCACCCTCGGCCACCAGAGCTTGCTGGCTGAGAGGGCGCTCATTTATTAATGCCTCCAACAGCTAGCCGGGTCGGATCCGGCGCGCCGGCCCGCACCAGTCCGCACCAGTCCGCAGCACGCTGTGCCCCATTCCTCGCTACTCCTCTGGGCCAGCTCACGCTCGATGTCAAGCCAGATGACGCGTGCTGGGGCTCCGGCCCCCCTATCCAGGGCGCACCTTCACCAACGCAGCCTCGGCGTCCACGGCGGCCGAGCTTGGTAAAGTGTCCGCCAAGCGACCTTCCCCCGCCGACGTGTGCCCCTCCTGCCAAGGTATAAAGAGCACGAACGGAATACTCTTTGCCCACCATCTAGCGGGGCACGATGTCACCGCGCCCGCAGACCCCCACGACTGCGTGCGGGTGCGGCAGGAGCTCGCTGGAGCTCACCCGGAACGAGCAGGACTGGCACCTCTGTCTCCGTCCGCTGCGAGCCGCGACTCACCTCGTGACCCCGTGAGCTTGACTCCGCCACGGGCTTTCTGACGTCTTGGCACCTCACGCGCTCACGGCAGGGCAGCAGGCAGGCAGTCACCACAGCCAACCTCGCTTCGACACAGCGTCATTCCGCATTCCGCACGCCGTCTCTACCCGTCAAAGTGCATGGTGATGGTTCTACAGATGACGGGCGGTGCCGGGAGTGAGACATGTGCCCAAGTTTGCAAGGTGACTGCTGGGTTAGTAATCCTGGGCAGGTGGGTGGAACCGAAACCAAACAATTACGCTCAGATCACCGATCGAGAGGACCAGACCGGCCCCTCCCGAAGAGGAACACCGGACCCACCCGCTTAGCGAGCAATCGTGAGCACGAGGCCCCATAATCGCCACCCCCGCAACACCGGGAAACGGGCCGACCACCCAATCTGTGCCTGCCTTTGAGGCTCGCAGCCCCTCGGCCCCCGACGGGCACGGCAGATCTGGGGCGAGACTCACTCGCTTGTACCACTCTGTCAACAAGGAAGGCCGTCGGCCATCCCCACCCTCGGCGCATGAGCGAGGCCGAGTCAACCACGCGTGGTGGCGCACTCCATGTTCCGCACCACCTTTCCGCACCAGGCTTGCACGCCCTCCGGTCCCTTGCGCTGCCTCTATTTTCTCCCTCGGCCCCGCAGAGCACACCTGCATGCGTACGGGCCCACTCGGTGAGCGGCCTTGGCCAGGCTGGACCAGCGGGCATTCGATTACAGATTCCATGACTCGCCGCCCCCTCGTCGTCGGAACCGAGGCCGGCGGCTTGCAACGCGTCACTCCTCCGAGGGAGCCGCTTGGGCACACACTGCGCACGATGCCCACACTGCGAGGCAACGATTGCGATCTCCCCCGGCCCGGCTGATCAGTTGGCTTGCAATCAAATGGCCGTGCAGGGTCAGCGAGGCCGAAGGCCACCGAGTCACAGATCACAGAATAGACGGGTCCGTGCTTCTGCCGTGCATAAAAATCGTGCTTGGTGGCCATCTCGTCCCACAATCTCTACGACTCCAACAGATCCTTGAAACACTCCCACAGCAACACTCACCAGTCAACTGCGCTCTCTCTTTCACTCATCTCTCCTCCCGTTTCCTCTCCCCCTCCCATCATGTCCACATCCTCGCTCAACATGGATAGCGGATCAGCAACAGCCGACACCCGCACCCTCACGGGTGCGCCCTCCAAGGCAGGCTCGCTCAAGACGGGCTTGACCTCCTCGCCCGATATCGACCAGGTCGAGAAGGTCGACACCGACAAGGCCCCGAGTGCCGCCGACGCGACCCCCACCCACGGCGTCCCCGACGGCGTGCTCGAGGGCATGCGCCTCATGCTCGTCTTCCTCGCCATGATGCTTTCCGTCTTCGTGAGTCGCCGCCACGTAGCATATCTAACCACAGATGTTCGCGCTTGACCAGTCGATCGTGTCAACTGCCATCCCCGTCATCGTGTCGCAGTACCAGGCATTCGACGCCGTCGCCTGGATCGTCACCGCCTACTTCCTCACCCAGTGCGGCCTCATCCTCCTCGTCGGCCAGCTCCTCACGGTCATAAAGGCCAAGTGGGTCCTCCTGGGCGCCATCTTCTTCTTCGAGCTCGGGTCCCTTCTCTGCGCCGTCGCCAACAGCATGAACATGCTCATCGCCTCGCGTGCGATCCAGGGCATCGGCGCCTCGGGCATGTTCGTCTCCATCATCGCCATCATCGCCGTCGTCACCCGTGTCGAGAAGCGCGCGGCCTTCATGGCCGGCTTTGGCTTTGTCTTCGTTATCGCTTCCGTCATCGGCCCCCTCCTCGGTGGCGTCTTCACCGAGCAGCTCACCTGGCGCTGGTGCTTCTGGATCAACCTCCCGATTGGTGGCGTCGCGGCCGTCGCCGTCGTCTTCCTCCTCCCGGCCCACGCGCCCATCAGACGCGAGAACTCGCCCAAGACCCTCCGCGAGGCCCTCCGCCGCATGGACTGGATCGGCTCCGCCCTCGCCATGCTCTTCGTCACCTGCCTCCTCCTCGCCCTCCAGTGGGGTGGCAACCAGTACGCCTGGTCCAACTGGCGCATCCCCCTCCTCTTCACGCTCGGCGGCCTCCTCTGCATCGCCTTCTTCGGGTGGGAGTGGTGGATGAACGAGGATGCCCTCATCCCCCGCGCACTCATGACCAACCGCACCGTCGTCAACGCCTCGGGCGCAATCTTCATGCTCATGATGGTCATGCTCGGCGGCACGTACCAGCTCCCGCTCTTCTACCAGGCGACGCGCAACCACTCGGCCCAGAAGTCGGGCATCGACATCATCCCCTTCATGATCATGGTCTGCATCGGCATCTTTGTGTCGGGCGGCTTTGTGACCAAGTGGGGCCGCTACTACCCCTTCTTCATCATCGGCCCCCCCATCGCGGCCGCGGGCGTCGGCATGCTCTACACCATCGACGCCAAGACGACCAACGCCTTCATCGTCGGCGCTCAGATCCTCGCCGGCTTCGGCATCGGCCTCACCTTCCAGAACCTCATCATGTCCACGCAGGCCGAGTACGCTCCGCGCCCCGAGCTCATCCCGCAAGCGACGGGTGTCGTCTCCTTCTTCCAGCTCACCGGCGCCGCGCTCGGCATCGGCATCGTCAACACCGTCCAGTCCGTCTACCTCAACCGCTACATCAAGCAGTACGCGCCGGCCGCGCCGTTCGAGATCGTCCGCCGCTCCACCCAGGCCATGTGGCAGATCGACCTCCCCACCGAGGTCCGCGACCAGGTCGTCCACGCCTACACGGCCGCCATCTCCAAGAGCTACATCCCCATCCTGGTGGGCCTCGTCCTCACCCTCGTCTTTGGCGCTTTCATCCGCAACCACAACATGCTCAAGCTCGGCGGCGCCGCAGGCAACGTGCACATGGCCTAAGTCGCCACCCACATGGCTCATCGTACAATGTACAGTATAATTAGACGCATTAGAACTGTTAATGGCATGGATACCTCTCCCACTCCACCGCCGAGGAACGTGTGCAGAGTGCGGAATGCGGACACACAGGGAGCACGCTGTCCATCTCCACCTGCAATTTCGCTTCGCTTCCGACCTCGCCTCGGCCACATGTGCGCCGGCTCGGCAGACATAAAGTCCACTCAACTCGCGTCCGCACCGTCCGCCGCGGCTGCGTCACCCGCCCGGGCGCACGTGATATCAGATAACGCGCGGGGGCGGCCGGGTGATCGAGACAGGTTGGCGGACCATGCGGCTGTGCTGACATCTGTGCACACGGACAGATTGCGGCTGCCACGTCGGAAACGAACCGCTGCGGTCGACGTCGGGCGCCGGGAGTCGGGCGCCGGGGACTCGTGCCACTTGACCCGTGTCTCAGATGACGAGTTGAGTCGGCCTCTGAGACAGCCAAGCGCAGGCGCAGGTGCCAGCGCGTGAGCGGGCAGTGCAGAGTGGGTGGTAACGACCCGCCATGGCCGGGTCAACGAGATGCTAAGCACGCCTGCAAGCGATGAAGACAATGTACGCCCGCTGCGCGGGCGTCTTGATCTCCACAAGCGGGAGGCTGGCGCAGCGGGGACCGCCTCTGAGCCTCCCATCTCGCCATCCTCTTCCCCTCTGTGGACAAGGGGCCGACGCAGGGAAGCGGCGGATGGCTGCTGCTCTGCGCCGGGCACAGTGGCTCCAGACCTTACCCGTGTGCTCTCACGCGGTCGTCTCCCCGTCGTATCTCTGCCACATCTTGGGGTCTCGGTGTGGATCATGAACCATGCTGTGGAGTGGAGGATGTAGTGCGCCCTGGCGGCGTCGTTCATATTCGGTTCTGAACAGAGCTATGCGTGTCAACAACAGCTGTTGGACCTCGGTCCCACCCAGCCGCCGTCGGCGTTCAGCTCACCCACTAGCGTGCTTTAATTGAGCCCGTGGAGTGTTTTGTAAAGGGTACAGAGGGAGGGCGCCACTGTGTCTGTCACTGACCCCCAACGATCCCGCAACGCACAGCAGCACGGGAGAGAAGAAACGAGTCCAGGCGCTCTCATCAACCCTCTGATGCCACCAGAGCAACCGTTGTGCAGAAGTACATGGCATTGTGTGTTTGTTGTATGTTTTTTATGAAGATGCGCAACTATCATGTACAAGAGACAAACGCCGCGTCGAGCGGCCCAACACCCGCAGAACCCCCTTTCCCGCTTCTGACTCTTCTGAACTCCCTCACGTAGGCTACACGCTGCGGCTCGAGCGCGTACTGGGCCGGCTATGCGCCGTGACGATCTCGAGCTCGTCGTCGTCCTCGTCGTCGCTCTCCACCGCGCTGCTCTGCTCGCTCGCCTTGGCGCGCAGCACCTTGCACGCAGCGGCCAGCGTGCTCTCCGTGAGCCCCGACGCCCCCTCCTCGTGCACGGCGGTACACCACTCGCGCGTGCACCGCCCCGCCGCGTGCCACTCGGGACACGCCTCCTCGGTGCCCTCGGGAAACGCGGCGGCCACGAGCGTCGCGTAGTCGGCGCTCGCCGCGGGCGCAGAGTGGCTGCGCTCCTTCTCCTCCACCTCCGCCACGCCACTCCGCGCCGCCGTGATGCGCCGCGCAACGTCCGCCATGTACGGCGTCGCGGGTGTCACGGGCGTCGCGGGGGGCGCGGACGTGCCCTTGGCCGCGGAGGGGTCGGCGACGTGCGCAAAGCGGCACGAGGCGCCCATCGCACACCGGCCCGCCTGGAAGTGGCGGCAGGGACGGGTGCGGTACGGCACAGGCTTGGGGAGCGCCTGCCCGTCGGGGAGGATCTTGACGTGCGCGAAGGGGCACTCGGTGTCCGTGCGGGTGCAGCCTTCCACGCTGTTGAAGAACTTGCAGGGGATCGTCTTGGCGTGCGGGTTGGTGCGTGGGGGCGAGCGGCGCACACGGCGGGGGAGGATGTGCTGGCTGCGCGTTAGCCCACCCGCTTATTACACTCACAAGCAACACAGATCGCCGTGGGGACACTCGCGCCCGCCGCTCTCGGCCCAGAAGTGGCACGGCTTGGTGCGCCAGTACTGCCGCCCGGGGTTCTCGGGCGAGTGTGGCGAGCGTACTATGCCCAGCCCGAACCCGTCGTACGGCCAGTACCCGGCATAGTCGTCCATCTGGGGGAACGGAACCGGGCGCCCGTCCTCCTCGACCGGCACATAGTAGTTGGGCGTGTACTGCACCGCGGGCGGGTGGTGCACATACTCGTGGTCCTCGTACGCGATGGGCGACATGGGGAAGTAGGCGGGCGAGTACTCGGGCACGTCGGGGGCCTGGGTCCAGCCGCCGCCGTGCCATTCGGGCGACCAGGGATATCCCATGTTGTGGGGGAACTCCTCGGCCTCGAGCGTCGGCGGGATGTCCGTCTGCACCTGGAGCGCGTGCTGCTCCTGTGCGGCCCACGCCTCCGGGATGGGCGCGGAGCCCTGGGGCACGGGTGGGGCGGGGATGGAGCGCACATCGGGCGCGGCCTTCAGGCGACGGCGGGGGGGCTGCGCGAGCCGCGGCGCCGGCAGCGTCGTGTACGACATCACGACGTCGTGCCCCTCCAGCGGTGGAGTGAGTATCGCGTCGGCGGGGGGCGACGCCTCGGCCTTCTTGCGGCGCATGGGAGGAAGCTTCTTGCCGCTCTTGGGCGTCGTCGCGTCCTTCTTGCCGTGCTTGTCCTCGTCGTACAGGTTGTCCGGATCGTGGATGAAGGAGCAGTACTCGTCGCCATAGGCGCACGAGCCCGCCGCATAGTCCTTGCACGGCACGGTGCGGTACTTGAGCCGGCTCTTGCCGGCTGGGCCCTTGCCCCCGCCGCTCATCTTGTACACGAAGCCGAGCTCGGCGCCGGCCTCGGTCTGAACAGCGACCGGCTCGCCCGCGGCGATCTGCACGCCCCCCTCGATCTGCAGGAGGGCGGGCTGGGCGAGCGCGCTCGCCTGCGCGGCCGCAAACGTCCCGCTTGTGGGGTCGGGCGTCTCCTCCGTCTCCTCCCGCGGCGAGAGCAGGGGCACGGCGCTGAGCGCCGCCGTCGCTGTCGCCGGCGCGGACGGCACGTCAATCTTGTGCACGAAGCGGCACGGCGACGAGGTACACGTCATCCCCGCGGTGTGGTAGTACCGGCAGAGGATCTTCTCCTGGCGCGGCGTGGGGATGGCGCTGGGCGTGGCGGACGCAGGAGTGGGGAGGGCGGGGGACGAGACGAGCTCGAGGGCCGGGACGGCGGGGGTCTTGAGGCCCGCGGCGTTCGGGGTGACGGGCGCGCTCTCGGCGTACAGCTCGCCTCCGCCCGTCAGAATTGCGACGGTGAGTCCGCGCGCGCGGGGAAAGCCTGCGCTCGTGGGCGTGCGGCCCGGGCTCGCCGGCCAGCGGCGGCCTGTCCCGGGGCCTCTGGCGCCGCGGCCGAGGGCGACGTCGATGCTGATCCCGCGCGCGGCCGCCTGTCCCGCCATGCGGGAGCGGACGGGGGCCGTCAGCGGCGCGGGGGCGACGGATGCCGACGACGCGAGGGACAGGGGGGGAGGTCGCGCCGCGCCCGAGGCCGTCACGGGGGTCGGGGGCGGGGCGGAGGGGACGCGGTGCTGTGGGATGCGGTAGGGCTCCATGGGCTCTGGGGTGCGGTTGGCGCGGTGGGCGGAGAAGGAGGTTGGCGTGCGCAGGCC
>JAMALN010000615.1:0-23408 GCA_023630115.1 Cutaneotrichosporon sp. PK4640 | reverse complement strand
CCAGCCCCCCCACCGAGCCACCACCCTCACAACAGTCATTACCACCCTCTTGGTCTTGACATCTTGAGTCCGCCCTCTGCACATCCGTCCCCCTCCACAACCCATGTATCCCTCCATCTACGCGGACGGCTCGCCGCCTCGTAGCTCCCCAGAGGCCGCGCCGGCGCCGGCGCCCGCGGCTAGCGCCCCCTCGTCCTCACCCGCCTCGGGGGCGACGCCCATGGAGCGCGATCCCAGCAACCCGAGCACCACCCCTCAACTGGGCCAGCGCACCCCGGACGGCGTAGACGGCCATGTCGACGGCGTTGCCAATGGCGGGTTAACGCCCAGCCGCGCCCCAGTCCCGCCCTCTTCCACCTCGCACTCCCCGCTTCCCGGCATCAACAAGGGCCTGTACTTTCCGCCCATCTGGCCCCAAACTGAGCTCTGGGACCGGCAGCAGAACATACCCTGGCTCGGGCGCGGCGGACAGCAGCCAGGGAGCAGCCCCCCCGACCGCTGGCGAGCGGGATACGACCGGTACGAGCGCCGCGACGACAAGTTTGCCCCTGCGAGTGGCAGCGCGAGCGCAAGCGGCAGTGGCACTGCCACGCGTGAGCGCGACGGCCCAGATGGTTTCGACCACTACGACCGCGACGGGTACTATGACAAGGCGGACCCGTTCAACAACAAGGCGAGTCCCTCCTCGGCCCCCGCACCTAGTCCGGCCGGCGTAAACGTAGTCGGCTACGTGCACCCGCACGAGCGGCCGCTCCCTCCTCGCCTCTCGCTCTTCAACACACCCTATTACCCACAGCACCAGGTATACGGGCATGCCGGTCCTCCCCCGACCCAGACCCAGCAACAGCAGCCTTCTGATGGCGACCGTCCTAGTCCCAACCCTAATCCCACTCCCCCGTCTCAGCCTGCTTTCGGTCTCTCGAACATACACGACAACTACATGAGCCACTCGTTGCCGGCTTCGACTCACCTCTCGCCTCCTAATCACCTAAACCACTTGCCCATGAACCACATGAACCACCTCGACAACCTGAGCATGCCCAACCACCTGCCTCCGCCGCAGAACATGCTCCCTCTGCCGAGCAACATGAACCACATGGGCATGCACATGCAGCCTCCCGTCTTCCCGTTCCCCTCGGCGCCCGACTGGCCCGGCGCGGGACCCATGGAGAACGGGCTCAACCACAGCTCCAACCCAGACCTCATCCGTCCACGCGAGTACCTCGGCAGCCCATGGAACTCGGCGGACACCGACGGGCAGGGCGGGAGTACGAGAACCAGCACAAGCGGCCCCGGGCCGAGCACGGCCCGCCGCGGCGGACGCTCCGGCTCGGCTCCCCCAGCTGTGAGCAGCATGTCCTAACAATCTGACGGTAGCGCCGCTTTCCGTGCCCCGACTGCTCTGAAGCCTTTACCCGCCGCAATGATCTCAACCGTCACAGACGGAAGCACAGTGCGTTTAACGGTGGCGGCGATGGAGCTAACCGCAGCCGGCGAGAAGCCGTTCCAGTGCCCTGTCTGCGGCACAGCCTACGTATGTTTCATGTCGCTGGGGAGCTGACCACAGGCACGCAAGGATAAACTGCTCATGCACATTCAGCGTGCCGAGCTGTGCCGCTCGCGGCTGCCTCCACGGCCACCGGGCCGCGGCCGCGGCCGGGGCGCGAGTGCCAACTAGGCCTGAGGCGATCTTGTGCACTCTGTCTATAGTTGTATCGATACGATCTTCCACCATCTTACCCCGTAGACAGCTCTTAACGCACATGCATATTCATATCCTGTGCTCATGGCGGTGACGAAGGTGCTAAGGCACCGGTTATGGGGATGGGGATTAATGGGTGGAGAGTCCAGTGGAGGCGGCGGGCACCCAGCTCGGCGTCGGGGCGTGGGGAGAGCTCGAGGGCGATACTTCCAAGTCCGAGAACCGCAAAACAGAAGCGGTTACCTGCCAGGGCATCGAAGTGCCCACCTGCCACGTCTAAGAAGTGGGGCGACTGTGCAGAGCGCCATCGATCGCGGGCGCCCAGGCGCAACTGCCCGCGATGGACCCAGCCTTGATCGAGCGCCTAGCGCGGGCGCCATGGTGCCACTGCCGGAGGCCACTCTCGGTCGGCTATCATCGCGTAAGAGCCGGCGGCGCGTCAGACAACTTGCGCGCCAGGTGCCAGGCGCAACGGAGAACCGGAATCGCAACCTGGGAGGTGGTTGCTGGTAGCGAGAGTGGCAAGGATTGCAGGAGGGCGAAGGCCCGTCGCCACCGTAGCTGTCTTGGCCGCATTCCACCAGTGTGACTGCCGAGATGTTAAATGTAGCTCCAGATATGGGCAAACCATCACGCTGTCCCACTCCTCATTTCGGCACCGTTAGTCGTCAGGTCTAAGCAAACATCTATCATGTCTAGTCTACAACTCGAACATTCCCACAGGCCCTGCGCCGTCCTTGTTGATGTTCTGCGTCTCGTTCCCTTGCCTCCGCTGCTCGAGGATCTCGGCGGCGTCGCTCCGCCAATCGTGCTCCATGAGGTGGCGCATCCGCGCGTCGGCCGCCTCCCTTGTCATCCATGACGCGACCCACGGCTCTATCGCGGTTCCCATGGCGGCCTTGATCGCGTCTCGGAACCCCTCGTAATCCCCAGCCATGACGTTGTACACCTGCGGCGCGTGACCTTTCTCGCGCAGGGTTGCGTGCTGGCTCTCCCCGTGTGCGTGGTAGAGGGGGTTGAGGAACGGCACACCCTGTGCCAGGGCGCGGTAGGGCGAGGGGGAGAGGCCGGGCTTGCCAACGCCCAGGAGGAGGCGCGAGGACGTGACGGCCTCGTCGAACGCCGAGGCGTTCAGCTTGCCCAGGTTCCTGATCCCGGGGGGGAGGACCATCTGCCCCTCGGCCTCCTTCTCTTGCTTCGTCCGCCCGTCCACGACGCCCGCCACGATTTCAAAGTCGGGCCACGTCTGCCGCAGCTCGTCCGTCACGCGTGCGTAGAAGTCGTCCGGCCAGGCGACGCGGTATCCGTGCAGGTTGCGGTCAAAGTACGCGCCGTACTTGGCCATGAGGTAGACTCTGTGCGGGCGCTGGGCGAAAGGGACAGCGGGGGGCATGTCCGCTAGCTCGTAGCCCGTGTAGGTGTATCCTGGAGTCAGCGAGCCGAGGGAGGCGCCTGGCAGGCAGGCACAACTCACGCAGATCTTGCGACTCGGTGGGCTCGGCGACGATCACCCACTTGCTCCCAACCACCGTCGTGAACGGGTTGGGGTAGTAGTAGGGGTAGAACCACTTCCAGGCGGGCACGCCGTCGGGGAGCTTGTCGGTCTTGAGGATGGACCGGTAGCTCCGCTCGTCGGCTGCGGGGTCGCCAATGACGACTTTGATCAACTCTGGCATCTGGCGGTACAGCGAGTAGACATAGTCGTAGTCGTTGTAAGCAAAGAGCACAGTGTACCCCTGCCGTTCCAGCGAAGATATCATGCCCTTGCACCTGCGGTCAGGGGGGTGTGGGGTGCGGCTTACCAAACTCCCTCGCCGCCGTTGTACCCATCGAACAATGCCAAGTGGCAGAACTTCATGGCGATGACGGCAATCTTGTGCGCATTCGGCGGGCAGTCGCCGCGCACCGTACAGGCCGTGAGGGCGCGCAGCCGAGAGTCAGTCGCCCACTTGTATCCGCCCCGCAAGGAGTGCTTGTAGTCGAAGGTTGCGGAGGGCCCGCGTGGCTCATGGACGGCGGTGAGGACGCTGAGCGCATCGGCAGAGGGGCGGACCGGGTGGGCAAAGTGCGTCTGGTCGCGCTCCTGCAGCCAATGGGCAGTCTGGAAGTGCTCTGCCGAGTGGGAGAGGTTGAGGAGCGTTGTGGCGAGCGCAATCGCAGCGAGGACGAGCAGGAGGCGTGCGCGCGTCCGCGAGGTTGTCATGGTGCAAGTAGCGAGAGAGCAACAGCAAGAGAATGACGGTCCACGTCACGTATGTACCAAGCCTTGGACGTCCCATGAAGGGGCGCAGAGTCTGGTACCCCCTTCCAGTGCAGCGTCCAGTAGTTTGCGAACACGGAGGGTTGTGGCCTCGGCCTCCGACGGATAAGATCGGGTCACCATCAGTGGGAGCCGAAGATGGGTGGCGGTGGCGCCCGGGAACCGAGATATTCGAGGCGTGAACCTCCCCATCCGAGAATTGGCGGCCTGGTGAGACGGGGTGGCCCACCCCTTTGTATAGGGACTGCAAAGAACAACCTACCGGAGTGCATTGCAAAGTGAGCAAGCCTTGAGGGCATTCTGCAGGCGAAGAGCTGGGAGGGTGAGGCGGAGGGGTGAAGTGTCAATGACACGGCGGGAGGAAGCAGGGTCAGCTGAGCGTCATTCACAGACCCCCGCCCACTCGCGGAGGGTGGAGCCAAGCATTCGGTGCGGATGATGAAGAGGGCGAAACGAGGTGCTTGGAGCCGCAGTTTGCTGAGATCATGGTGGTTTGTGGAACACAACACGTTCGGCGCTCGGTGTCGATGGAGGCAGGGGACGGAGAGGGGTAGATTGTGGGTGATGCGGAAGCCCCTACTGCGGCCTCCTGCCACGAAAGCTCCGCTCCTCACCATCCTGGGCCCCAGGCCCAGCTTCCACCTTCGGCGTCACATTCGTCGGGGACCAGTAGGGGGAGCGGGCGGTGCTCAGAAGGGCATAGGCACCGCTGAAGATCAGAGACGTTTGAGGGCGGTCGCATGAACGAGTCATCGCGTAAACGCGTGAAATCAAACGGTAGTCCAGGCCTTTGGCATTTGATGGCCTCCCGTCATTCCGCTGGCGGCAGGACCACGCCCGCCTTGGTTACGTCACCCTTTGTGTCAGTGAGGGTCGGAGCGGTGTGCCGGAATCGACGATGCATGTGGTTTTCAAACCACCAAGGTCTCGCATGGTTAACAGCTCGAGCCGAACTCGGACGCTGTCTGGG
Source organism: Cutaneotrichosporon sp. PK4640 (assembly GCA_023630115.1). Lineage (NCBI taxonomy): Eukaryota > Fungi > Basidiomycota > Tremellomycetes > Trichosporonales > Trichosporonaceae > Cutaneotrichosporon > Cutaneotrichosporon sp. PK4640. Next base: position 18,476 of record JAMALN010000615.1, on the reverse strand, counting down.
ACTGGTGGGAAGCGAAGCCCTTCATAGCTTCATCCGTTTTAGCGTTTTCGGTATCATGGAGCGCATGTCTTTACCGGAGGCTGAAGATCGGCGGTCACCCAGCGCTGGTCAGCCCTCTACTCGCCTCTTGCTGCTGTCTTGTCAAGTCAGACCGCCGCGGGTTGGGCGCGCGCCAAGTGCTTCAATAGTCGCGTGCGACGGCCGGGGCCTGCTAACTTTGAGTGAAGCACGGTGCGGCGTTGCTTCGCACTGTAAGCTGTGACACAACCACTGTGCAGTGCGAGGAGTGGAGCCATCCATCAACCCCTCCTCCTTCAACTGGACCTCGACTCCGATCATACCTCCATCTCTCTGCTACCTGGAACATCACCCAGAGCGCTTAAGCGCCAGCCTGGCCCGGGTTCTTCGAGCTGGGCGTCAGCTTACCGGCGGGACGCATATGCAGCTGCCAGAGAGTACTCACAGGATCTCGATCCAGTATCCGTCCGGGTCGTAGATGAACGCGATGTGCTGGTGTCAGGGTACATCCACAACATAGCTGGTCATCTGCTGACCCCTGGCCGGCGGACTAGCCAGCCGCACTCACGCGCATGCGGCCGTCCTCGGGGCGCTTCTTGAACTTGACGCCAAGCTCGTCGAAGCGCGCGCACGCGGCCTGGAGGTCGTCGACCGCAATGCAGATGTGCCCAAAGCCGCGGCCAGGCTCCTCGTTGCCCGACACATAGCCCTTGAAGTTGGGGTCGGACTCTGGCTGTTAGCTGCGCCACCCTGGATATCCTGGCAGTCGGCTGCGGGCTGGCAATAACGCACCGGTGCCGTGGTTGTGGCAGAGCTCAAGGACACCCTCGCGGGTGGTGAAGGCGTCACCCTTCTCCTCCTTGGACGCGCCGGCCTTGGCGCCAAAGCCCGAGGGGTAGCCGAGGCTGGTGTCAGCTTCTGGGATACATTTCAGCTCACAAGTAGTTGGTGAAGTCGGGGCCGTCGGACTGGCGGAAGCACTGGGGTTAGTGAGGTGAGGAATGGAGCTGGGGGAAGAGAGGAGGTGAGCCGGGGTTGGGAGGTGGGCGGGAGTTCAAGCCATGTCCAGCTGTCGCTTCCCCGTGCAGCTGCACCGAGGCTCCCAATCAAGCGCCTAGGTCTCCGTTGCAGCGCTACGCACCTCCATTCCGAGGACCTGTTCGTAGAACTCGATCGACTTCTTGGGGTCCCTGATGCGGAACATGGTGTGGTTGAAGATGTAGGTGGAGGGGTCGGACTTGGTGGTCATTGTGCGAGCGTTCTTTGCGATGTGTTGAGAGAGAGATGAGATGCGAGTGATGGGAGACATGTAACTGGGAGAAGAGAGACGAGAGAGAGAGAGAAGAGAGAAGAGAGAAGAGAAAAGAGAGAAGAGGGAGCGACATTGAGCGGCCCAAGTAGATTGAGCCGTGTTGAGCCGGGTGGGGTGAGCGGTGCGACGGGTCTACGTCATGACGGAGCCAAATTCACCCGGCTCTCCCGCCGCCACGTGAGCGTGGAGCCCCAGGATGGGACTGGAGAAGGACCGGTGTTCGGGACAAAGGTTGCCGGTCCATAGCATGGAACAGAGTGCAACTTCGGACTGCACCGACCGGGTCTGTGGCCAGAGTCATTCATGTAGCCCCTACTCTTGCTCAACTTCTCTCTCTTCTCCTCTCTCTCGTCGTTCTCCCCCATACACCAACACACAGTGAGTATCAACAGCAGCTCGTCTAGCTCCAGTGCAGAGGCAGCATGCTCTTGCACATGGGAAGGGACCTCCATCGACCTCCGCTAGCTGAGACGTCCGGCCCTCCGTCTACCGCCTCCAGCCGCTCTGCTCACTAACGCCCAGTGCTTGACAAGAACGAGGCCACAGGCGTTCGCACCGCCGTCCTTGACCGCATCCGCCAGTCGTCCCGCGAGGACATCGGCTCCGGCCGCGTTGCGCACAAGGTCGGCATCGTGACCGGCGTCGGTCCCGCCTCTGGCATCGGGACGTTCGCTTCGCGTCTCTTTGCACGCGAGGGCGCCCGCGCCCTCTACCTCCTCGACCTTTCCGACGCCCTTCCAGGCTTTGCGGCCGACCTCCAGAAGACGTTCCCCGGGACCAAGGTCACATGGGTCCGCGGAGACGCGGCGGACGAGGAAACTGTCAAGGGCATCGTCGAGCGCGCGGTCAAGGAGCAGGGCAAGCTCGACTTCTACTTTGCCAATGCGGGCATCTCAAACGTCCGCCCCAAGGAGTGGGGCAAGTTTGATCCCAACTCCAGGGAGAGCCAGGCGCAGGCGCTTGCCCACGGAGGCAGGAGGGTGGACGCCATCCCCGTGGAAGAGTTTATGGAGATCCAGCGCGTCAATGTGCTGAGCGGCTTCCTGGCGCTCAAGTACGCTGCACCGGCGATGCAGAACACCGCGCCTGCTGCTGGAAAGCGCATTCCCGGCGGTTCGATCGTGTTGACGGCGTCCGTAGCGGGCCGCCTCGCCAACGCCGGCTCACTGCCGTACTCGGCCTCCAAGGCCGCCGTCGTCAGCATGGCGCAGACCGGCGCATACGAGTATGCCGGGTACAACATCCGCGTCAACGCCATCTGCCCCGGCCTCATCCAGACGGACATGACCGCGGCCGTGTTCGCCGTCGCGCGCGCGAACAACAACGAGGGTGCGACCGGCCAGATCAACCCCCTCCTCCGCCACGGCCTGCCGGTCGAGATTGCGCAGGCTGCGCTCTGGCTTGTGTCTGACGACGCGAGCTATGTCAACGGACAGCCAATCCCCGTCGACGGCGGTCTCACCGCCTCCATGCCCTACCAGCGCAAGCTGGTCAAGCGGCCCGCGAAGCTTTGAGCTGGGGGCAAGAGATAGGGAGTCCTGGGCATGCAGTCTTAACAAGAGTGCTAAGTGGATTGAGCGGGGTTGTATTCGCTGTGTTGTACAGTATGTGGTACCAAGTTGGGTTTGGCCTGCAATTAGCCGGAGCCTTGTGAGCTGGACCTGAACCTGCACGTACATACAAAGTGGGCAAGATGTGGATTGATAGGTGAGTGCACGGAGGTCACCGAGCCGAACCAAGCCACCACCCAAGGGTCACATTGGCCCGAAACCGGAATGGTCGTCATCGATTGCCCACGACTGGTGCGTGATAACCTCCCGGAAAGCAACTTGTTCTCTTGTTCTCGTCTCGACTCCACATTCCTCCTCATCACCCACTCACCTCACTCCCTATGGCCTCATCTCTTTCCCTCCAGAAGTCTATCGCCGGGACGGACGCGCTTGACGTTAGCAAGCTGTACGACATCAGCGGGCGCGTCGCTGTCGGTGAGTACGGCCCCCCACCCTGCTGACAACCAGTTACTGGTGGTGGTACTGGACTCGGGCTGGTCACTGCGACTGCGCTGGCTGAGAATGGCGTGCGAGTGTACATTACGGGGCGCCGCCTTGAACCACTGAAGGCCGCCGCCCAGTTCAAGCCGCGCAAGGGCGATGGCTGCATCATCCCCATCCAGGCCGACCTGGGTAGCAAGGATGGCATCAAGAGTGGGTCAACGATGCCGCACCTCTGACCCCAGCGCTGGTCGAGGCTGTGGCGCACTCCGAGAAGTTTGTCAACATCCTGATCAATAACCACGGCATCTTTCGCGGCCGCGCCAAGATCGGAAACCCTGCTCCCCAATCCGCAGAGGAGGTTGGGCGGGCAATGTTCGACGACGTCTCATGGGACGACTGGTGCGGATGTTGGCCGCCTCTGCTGACAGCAGGACCGAGGTGTGCTCTACACACTGTGCGTCGCCGTACTTTACCACTGCGGCGTTCCTCCCACTCCTAGCGGCGGCAAAGGAGCACGGCTTCTCAGAGCCGGGCAATGTCATTCAGATCGCGTCGCTGTCTGGAATCACACGTACCAGCCAGCGGGGACAGATGGCATACAACACGTCAAAGGCCGGCACGATTCACCTCGCCCTGATGCAGAGCACCGAGTTTGCGCGCCGAGGCCTTGGCATTCGCGTTGTACGACCCCACTCTCAAAGCCAGGCTGATGTTAGAACGCCATCAGCCCCGGATACTTCCCCACTGGTATGAGCGTGTACGACTTTGAAGACAAGAAGGGCGCCGGACAGCACTGGCGGGACGAATACGGTATCCCGTTCCAGCGTGTTGGCAGCGCGGTCGACTACGCGCAGTGCATCATCGGCCTCGTGGTTGTGAGTCCATGGGTGGCAGTGGCTGACAGGAGAACCAATACATCACGGGCACGAATGTTGTCATTGACGGCGCGTGGCTCGCTGGTCAAGGTGAGTTACCGACCGTCTGTACGGCCCGTGGCTGACGTCTAGAGTTCTAGATGCGCCATCGATGCATGGCTCAATGGCAAAGCGAGGCGCGAGGTGCTGGCTCATCCGGTTTCTCGGATCCTCCGCAGCGCGACCAACGAGTGGCTGAGGTCGACGGCTGGGAGGCTCTCCAGCATCACCAAAGGCCGCCAGCAAAGCCCGGATGAAGCTGTCCTCAGTAGCGAACCTTTGGCCCACCGTGACCGAGAGCTGTGAAAGGTCAGGATCTGCTGAGGCGTGGTGTTTCCATCTCCCACCCCGCTTCTACGAGTCCACGCAGGGGTCAGCGTCATCCACAGGCCAAGGGTTAGTCTGTCCGCTACTGATGCCGATGCCAGCTGCATATCTTGCGGGAGTCGATCTCTTCGGTGAGGCCTGTGAGAGCCGTGCATCGCGAACCGTTGCCGGGGCGGCTACCAGGTGCGGAATGGGACGTGCGCGCGCCAGTGGCCGGGCCATGCAGGCAAGGTGTGAGGATGGATGCTGGACATATCGCTCACTGGATGTTGGAGTGGGATACCTTTGGTTTATCTTGGCGTGATCTGCGTTCAGCGGTTATGCATCTCTGCGCTCATGTTGCCCCGGCCCTTGCATTCATCAGGATTGGTCTCGTGAGCAGCATCGGATCAAAGAGCACCAGAGTGGCAAAATGATGTCCAATCACCTCGCAGGGAGCCCCAGAGCAGCACCATCTTGCCGAACTTCAGAGGTCAATGCACCACTTTCCACCCTTTGCTCCAGCGCTATGACAACGATCTCTCGGATCTCTCATCACTCTCTCCCTCTCGATCTCGACTCCGGCGGCGACAGCGACAGCAGCAGCTGAGGGAACACGGTGGCAGAGACCATGTTCAACGGCTACTACAACGCGTACCCGCAGTACGGCCAGCCCCCGCTCGCGTCCAACAACCCGTTCCAGCAGGCTCAGTCCACCAACCCCTTCCGCCAGAGTGTCTACCTCCCCACGCAGGCGCCAAACGACACCTTTGCATCGCACACGGGCGAGCCGCTCTTCGCCCATGGCCAACAGCCCCATCCCGGTCCACAGCTGGCCCAGCAGCTGGCTCCACACGCAGCACCGCCCGGTTCGCGCACCGGCTCCCCCGCCCCCTCGAGCTTCGGCTATGGGCCAACTTCTTTCACGGCGACCGCCCAGCCGCAAGGGGCACCGGGACCCCACTTTGACCCCATGGCTGGCCTGACTGGCCAGTTTGGCCATCTGGGCGTTGGTGTCCACGGCCACTCATTCTCGGGCTGCCCACAAGCGCTGCCCCCATCGCCCAACCCTCTGCTTTCGACGGGCATCTTCGAGTCCGTGGCTGCTTCTCCCAGCATGCCCAGCTACCAGTCGCTATCTCGCCGGGCGTCGTGCGCGTCCTCCACGCACTCTCCGTCCACTCCCACCCGTTCGCCTTCGCCATGGGGCCCGTCGCCCTCCACACAGCTTACGCATTCTCCCCCGCCAAGGGGCTCGTCAAGCGCTGTCCCTACTCGCGTCGGCTCGCCGGGTCTCCTCCCCCTGCGCAGAGGATCACCGGCACGGCATGTTCACAGCATTCGTGAGGCGCCCATCCGCTACCAACCGTCGATGCGTGAGAGTGGCCACCCAGGGCCCCTGTGGATGTGCCCCAGAGACACCGTCATCCACTATCGCACGACGTGGCATGTCCTCCACGCACCGGGCATGCTGCTCACGTGCTGCCCGCCGTGCTATGTGGCCTTTGCGGCGGGAGGCTCCCTCGGCTTTGCGGCCGAGGAGCTCGAGGCGAAGAGGTGCATGTTCCACACGAAGCGCGCTCAGTCGCTGCTCCTCGCCGGCGACGCCACGGGCATCACCACCTACTTCCAATCCCGGACTATCGTCAAGGACTGCCCTGGGGTAGCTGGCTGCTCATCGACGGCGGGCATCACCTGGTACCGGCCCGTGAATGGGCCACGAGACACGGTGTGCTGCGAGGCTTGCTTCGAGGACCACGCCAAGTCCAACGCTTGGGCGAGCCGGTTCGAGCGCGTCGCACACCCGCCCGACGTGACGTGGGGCTGCGACTTTGCCATGGGCAGTGTGCGAGACGGGTACATCAAGCTCGCTCCAGACCACTGGGACGAGTGGCGGCGCCTCGTGGACCGCCGCAGCGCTGTTCGGCCTTGCACGAGCAGCGACGTCAAGGCCGGCTCGCGGAAGTGGTACACCATCAGGCCAGCAATCACTGGCCTCGTCGTCTGCGAGGCGTGCTACCTCGACAAGGTCACGCCCAGCCGCTTCGCCACGCACTTCGTCCCGCATGCCGTCGCCAACCCGAACGACATGTACATGTGCGACTTTTCGAGCCTCTACTTTGTCTTTCCGTTCTTGGTCGCGGACGAGACGAACGCGTGGGGCAAGTTCCAGACGGCAGCCAGCCGCGTCATGGATTGCGCGATGGCGCAGATGAATGGCGCACGTACGCAGTTCTGGGGCCTTGGTCTGGGCTCTCGAGGGCGCGACTCGGACTGGGAAGTGTGCGAAAAGTGCTACGCGAGCCTGTTTGAGCCGTACGGCTTTGATCGCTACCTGCAGCCCCGTCCGCCGCCCAAGATGTCTCGAGGGGCGTCCCGCGCGCGGCAGTGCGACATGTGCCCTGGTGCCCCGCGGAAGGCGGAGATGTTGGCCAGGCTACAGGAGGCGGCATATGCGGGCGTCTTTAGCCACTTTAGCGACTGGGCGCGCCGGGCGGCCGACGCTCGCCAAAACAACCGGACGGAGGGAGCGTGTTATGCCACCCAAAGGAGTGGGGGGTGGGAGTAGGCCAGGGGGCTAGGTTGTACCAGTAGTACACATAGACAAAGGATGTACTGGACTGAGACGTTGTTGTCCCACTTCTCCGCCGAGGCCACGGAGTCTGGTTGTTGGCAGCCGTGGGTCGACGTGGTCGTGTTGGACGCCGGCGACCTCGTAGGCACTGTCCGACACCAATAGAACCTTCCCGCATGACAGCCACCGAGAAGTCGGAAACCGTAGAGCGCTCCCCCGCATCCGCCGGTCTGTCAGGAGGCTGACCTCAGCAATTGAGAGGCTCGGAGCGGAGATGGTGGGGGCGGAACGTGGCCGCATTCCTCATGTAGCCGTTCCTGCGGAGATGGCCCGCTTTCGGTGACGCGTCGACCACTGCTCGCGTCGCGTCAATCTTGGTATCCGGCCATCGGAGCACGATGTCCCCAGCAGGCGTGTCGTGGCATTGATGCTCAATGCACGGCTGACCTGGGACGGTGTCGGTGCTACACACGTGCTTGACGAACAAAGAACATCGTGGCAGTGCGTCCGCGCAGCGAACGCGTCCACCTGGACTACCTTAGACTTATGCATCTTCTGAGTACCCAAAACAAGACTACGAGAGGTTGTCGTAGAGCGTGCGCTCCAGGTCGTTGAACACCTTCTCGTAGTGGTCTGGAATGCCGAAGCGGAACAGCTGCGTCGTGAAGACACCCTGGATGTCAGTGCTGCACAACAGCGGAGCGCCGGTGGGAACTCACGCAGATGCCGGTGGTGGGGTCCATCCAGTAGAAGGTCTTGTAGATGCCTGGGGGATATGTCAGCACGTTGCTCGCCTAGTCTGCCGGTGTCACTCACCCTCCCACCAGTCGGTGCCGGCCTTGCGACCGTGGGGCGAGTCGGCCTTGCTGATGAAGCCGCCGAGCGAGTGGCCAAGCTGCTTGTTCTGCACAAGGACGGGGTGGATGTGGGGGATGAGGGCAGCAAACCCGTACTGGCCGTCATACGTGCCCTCTGGCGCGTCCGGAAGCTGGTCGGAGAAGATGAGCTTGTACGACTCGGAGGAGATGATGCCTCCGGGCTCCTTGCTGCGCATGACGGCCTGCAGGAAGCGGAGGTAGTCCCTGGCGGTGCCGTAGAGGCCGGCGCCACCCGAGTTCTGGCCCTTGATGCTCTCGGGCGAGGTCTCGCGGGCGCCGGGGAACGCAAAGAGCTTGAGGTTCTCGTCGCGCATCGTGGGCGTCTGGAGGTTCTCGTAGTGCTTGGGCCCCGGGGCAAAAGTGAGCGTGCTGGCATTGATGGGCTTGAAGATGTGCTCCTTGAAGTACTCGTCGAGCGTCTGGCCGGTCACGCGCTCGATGAGGATGCCCGCCCAATCGAGGCCAAGCGAGTAGTTCCAGCCCTCTCCGGGCTCAAAGATGGAGGGCGACTCGAACGACCCGACGGTCAGGTTGGGCGCAAAGACGCCCTTGTGACCCGTCGACTTGGCCCACTCGCCAAGGAGGGGCACCATGAGGTCGTAGCCGCTACCGCCGGTGTGGGTGAGCAGGTGACGGAGGGTGATGGGCTTGGCGCGCTTCTTGGTCACAGCCTTGCCGTCCTTGACCTCGGTGAGGATCTCGGTGTTGTGCATCTCGGGGAGCTGCTTCTGGAGGATGGCGGGGTCATCGAGCGAGAGCTTGCCCTGCTCGACGAGCTGGAGCGCAGCCACCGTGACAACGAGCTTGGTCATGGACATGAGCTGGAGCACTGCGGTTAGCCGTGCCCTGGAGGGCAACTCACCAGTGTCCTCGTTAATCTGGCCCTTGCTCGCGTCGCCAAAGTGACGGTCACCGGCCGTGCCAAAGTAGAGGGGGGCCGCGTTGGCATCCGGCGTGGCGACGGCGAACGTCGAGCCGGGGATCTCGCCCGACGCGACTTCGGACTGGAGGATCTTGTCAAGCTTGGCCTTGCCTTCGGCAGAGAGAGTGGGCGCCATGGTGGATAGTTGTGATGTGGTAAGAGAGTGGTAGAGTGGGGGCGAGTTGTATAAGAACGTGGAAGCAGGATGTCTGGGGACCCCTTTGGCTCGCCGGCGGCCACCGCTTCGGAGGTTCGGCTCGGAAAGCGCTCAACCGGGCGTACCGGCTGATGGCATGGAAGTTAGCAGTCGGTCTTGTTCGCATGCCGCGTGGTTAGTGCATTGAGTGTGGGGTATGTGGGCGCGGGTGGAATGGGCCAGCTTGGCGGTGGCTTGGTGGCGGAGACACGCCGCCCTCTCCTGCAAGCTGATGTTTGCAATGCGGGGCCCGGCGGAGTGATAGCGCCGCTAACGAGCGGCATGCCATCATGTGACTTTCAGTCTCTGTCTTTCCGGAACATCGGCTATTGTTGATTGGACGGAAGTGTGCGATGGTGGTTGAATGGCGTCGTCATCAAGGTCATCTCAAGCATCTGATCGAGCCGCACAGCAGAGATGTATGGACGTAACCGGGTGTGCCGCGCGGCCGAGAACACGGCATGCAGATCAGTCTGACGACCCGGCAACCTTGTTGGGGCCTGGATGCATCCTCTCACGTCTCTCACCCGCTCTCTCTTCTTTCCCAGTTCCGTTGTGCCCCTCCGCCCCGAAGGAAGGCTCAATTGACTTACAAACCGCCCACGCTAAACTGATGTGAATACTCTGCGCCGCAGCTGGTTCTTAATTCTTAAGCGATGTCCCGCAAAAACAGCCCTCTGCCGCATGCCGCAGCCCCATGGTCAGCTGAGCACACCTCGGCCTCGGGAACTTGATCGTGAAGGGTGAGCGTGCTTACGCGCGTGCCTTGCCTCCCCTCCCCTCCGATCCGTGCCTCCCATCATCCCCACAGATCATGAGCATGGCATTCCAGGTGGAGGAGCTGATGCGCGTGCGGTGCAGCTGGTCCCACCCTGCCGTCGGTAGCGCTTGCCGAGATAGTTCCAGCCACGAGACCATGCCGGGCCGAGTACCCACAGGTCTGGACACATGAGCAGGCGGACTGGGGCCGCTGCAGTGTATATAAAGAGCGGCGAGATGCGTTGATGGTATGTTACATCGAAACCGGATACCTGCTTCGCCATGACCGCCGACACACCGACTGAGACTCTTGACGCCGTGGTGATGGGCGCCGGGGTCGCTGGCCTCTACCAGCTGCACCAGCTCCGTAAGGAGGGCTTCAAGACGCGCCTCTTCGAGGCCGGTTCGAACGTGGGAGGTAAGTGGTCTGGGCATCGGGTGGGGCACAAAAATCCCACGAGAGACAGCGGGCACGATGGGCTCACACGCCCCGTGGCACCCCACGCCGACGCCCGCACCCCACCACTCTTCCTCTCCTTGACATTCGCTGACACCCAAGGAACGTGGTACTGGAACAGATACCCAGGTGCCGTGAGTGCGGATTCTCAGCCTAGCTGACGACACAGCGGTTCGACAGCGAAGGCCACATCTACCAGCTGTGGGACGAGGAGCTCTACAAGGGATGGGCCTGGAGCGAGCGCTTCCCGGGCCAGCCCGAGATTGAGCGTTGGCTTCAGTACGTCACGGAGAAGCTCGACTTGCGCAAGGACATAAAGTTCAACGCGCGCGTCACCAGCGCGCACTACGACGAGAACCGGAACCGCTGGACGGTCAAGACGAGTGCCGGCGACGTCATCGACACCCACTACTTCATCTCCTGCGGTGGCATGCTGTCTGCGCCTCTCACCAACCAGTTCGAAGGGCAGGACAAGTTCAAGGGCCAGATCGTCTACACGTCGCTGTACCCCGCCGAGGGCGTCGACGTCAAGAACAAGCGCGTTGGTGTCGTTGGCGTTGGTGCCACGGGGATCCAAGTCATCCAGACGATGGCGCCTGACTGCGGACACCTCACCGTGTTCGCGCGTACGCCGCAGTACACTGTCAAGATGAAGAACCCCAAGTGGGGTCCCAAGGAGCACAAGGAGTACCACGACGCATACGAGCACACCAAGAAGACGGTCCCGGGCACGTTCTCGGGCTTCGAGTACGACTGGGACCCGACCGTAACGTGGGACAACACGACCCCCGAGCAGCGCCAGAAGATCATGGAGGACTGCTACGAGCACGGATCGCTCAAGATGTGGCTGGCCTCTTTCCCGGAGATCTTCTTCCACAAGGAGCCCGCCGAGGCCGTGTCGCAGTACGTCGCCGACCGCATGCGGGCACGCCTCAACAACGATCCGCACCTCGTCGACGCCATGGTCCCCAAGCTCGAGGACTACACGTTCGGCACGCACCGTGTCCCGCTCGAGAACGGCTACCTCGAGGCTCTCCAGCTCCCCAACGTCGAGGTCATCAGCGTCCGCAAGGACCGCAACCCAATCAAGCGCTTTGTCGAGAACGGCATCGAGCTCGAGGATGGACGCGTCGTCGAGCTCGACAAGATCATCCTAGCCACTGGCTTTGACGCCGGTAGCGGTGCGCTCTCTCGCATCGACGTGCGCGGCCGTGGTGGCCGCTCGTTGGCCGAAGAGTGGCACAAGGACATCCGCACCACGATGGGCCTGGGCAAGCACGGCTACCCCAACCTCCTCACGACCGCCGTGCCCCTCGCCCCCTCCGCTGCGCTGTGCAACATGACCACTTGTCTCTCTCAACAGACGGAGTGGGTCACGCGTGCCCTCGTCGACCAGCGCAACGAGGGCAAGACCATCATCGAGCCCAGCGCCGAGGGCGAGGAGAAGTGGGTCAAGCACCACGACGACACGGCCAACGCCACCCTCGTGACCAAGACCGACTCGTGGTACATGGGCTCCAACGTGCCGGGCAAGCCGCGCCGCCTGTTGTCCTACGTCGGCGGTGTTGGCACTTACCGGCAGAAGTGTGAGGAGGAGAGGGAGGCCGGTTACCCGTCGTTTGTGCGCGCGTGAAGGGAGAGTGTATGGTTCTGTCAGAAGCAAGCTGTAGCTGGTTAGGCAATGTGATTCGGAATGTCTCTGTACACCTTGCTCCCTCGCTGCTGCTGCTTGTTGCTCATTGCTCATGAGCCGAAAGCCTAGCGGAGCATAGTGCCTCCGCCCTCCGTCCCTCCACCCATCCACCTCACGTCATAGCTCGAGCATGGGTCGTGCTCTCCCATCTTGCCATACACCATGTCTAGCGACGTTGCCGCATTCCACGCAATCTTGCGACGCGCAAAGCGTATTTTGGCTGTCTGCGGGGCAGGATTATCGGCATCGTCCGGCCTGTCCACCTTCCGGGGTGCAGGCGGCCTCTGGCGCAACTACGAGTCAACCTCTCTCGCTACACCACAGGCGTTTGCGCGCGATCCGGGGCTGGTCTGGCTCTTCTACGGCTACCGGCGACACATGGCGCTGGGTGTCAGCCCCAACGACGGACATCGCGCGCTCGCCAAGCTGGCCGACAAGCAGCCGGGCTTCCTGTGTCTCACGCAGAACGTGGACAGTGAGTTTCAGCACCAGCGTTTCTGATTACAGACCTACATGAGCGGGCGGGACACCCAGAGGGCCAGCTGCGGCACCTTCACGGCTCCCTGTTCGACCTCAAGTGCTCGAACCGCCGCTGCGACTGGACCGAGCCGAACAACCAGGCCGACCCACTCTGCCCGGCGCTGGCGCCCGCATCGGTTGACGCGCCGCCTGGGCAGAAGCTCGCTCTCCTCGACCCGGCGCACGAGCTTGCACCGATCCCCGAGTCCGAGCTTCCCCACTGCCCCAGGTGTAAGAAGGGACTGCAGCGGCCGGGCGTCGTGTGGTTTGGCGAACAGCTCGACCACAACATGCTCGCGGGGGTTGATTCGTGGATCGAATCCCAACCCGTAGACATTGTCCTGGTCGTCGGTACGAGCTCCGTTGTGTACCCCGCGGCTGGGTATGCCGAGCTTGCGCGTAGCGCCGGCACAAGCGTCGTTACCATCAACCTCGACGCGGATACATCCGAGTGCAGGCCAGGCGACTTTGCTTTTGCGGGTGACGCTGCGAAGCTCCTCCCCGAGCTGCTCGAGCCCGTCATTGGCAAGCTGTAGTGATGTATGCATCGTGCAGGGGTACATTGGGACACGTAACGGGTTGTAGATGACGCATTAGGGCAGAAGGCGGCTCGCTTGCCCGCCCGGTCGCTCTGTCAGAGGGATGTAGTCGTTGTTGTCTTCTCTCTTGCCACATCCACATAGCTTCTCTGGGTGGAGCAGGTGGCCCCGGCGCTTGCGCACATAGATTGTGTAGCAAAAGTTGGACGCAAACACCATCGAGAGCGAGATCATGACAGGGTACTGGAAGTCTTCGGGGCGGAAGAAGATCATGGTTGAAGTGTACGACAGTAGCTCGAAAATGTTCTGGAACGCCGACTCCATGGATGAGAACATGCCGCGGAACTCAGCCTCCACCTCCTGGGCATCAGCTTTGACAACGCGCGGCTCACCTCTTGCACGATCATCTGGCTGCAGAGATCGAAGGACCACAAGCCCATGCGGCTGAGGATTGTCCCGGCGACGAGGCCACTCGCGGAGGCGAGCGGCTTGTCTCCAACGGTCCTGAACACCGCCACTCCGAGGGCCAAGGTGGAGAGCTGCCACCAGCTCGACCAGATGCCCGCGCGAGTAACCCCGATCGACGTCATGAGGAGTGGTGCCACCCACGTCGATGTCACCTCCAGGACGACGCTGCCAGTGCGCGCGAGGCCGATGTGGGTCGAATTGTACCCGCTGGAGAGGAGGTATGTGACCATCTGTCCGCCAAAGGTGAGGACGTTCAAGTAGAGCAACGTGCCTGCAAAGGACGGGAGGAACGTCGCGTGGGTGCAGTAGCGACGCGTGTCACTCGCAAGCTTGAGTACGGCAGCGCGGCCCCGCCCAAGGATGTCGCGCGAGGGGGTGTTCACAGCCAACTCGGCAGGGCCTAGCTTTGGCTCGTGGAGCCGAGGGTCCTCGTGGTAGACTCGCGCAATGGCAAAGTACTCGACCCCCACCGACAACATGTTCATCCCTAGGTTGACCAGAATGGCAACCTGTGTCGAGTAACCGTCGAGCAGAGCGATCGCCATGGGGCCGATGAGCTTGCAGAGGAGGTCGATTCGGCGCATCTGGGAGTTGAGAACCTTGAGGCCCTCCGGGTCGCCTCGCGCCACGACAACAACCTGAGGTCAGCAGAGGTCGGTAGCCAACACACCCAGTCCTTCTCGACTGAAACGCTATTGATTATCGAGCACACCTTCTCCACACACGCTAGTGATGCGATGATAGGGAGCAGCACGGATGAATGCAAGGCGTTCTGAGCTGCCCCTCGAGTGAGGAAAAAGAATGCGACGCAGGAGATTGCGACGGCGATGCGTTGCCCCACTGTCTATCAGCCGCGCACAAGGGTTCCCCTCTCACCAATGGAGGTGCGAACGACCTGGAGGCGGTCGTTGCGGTCGATGTATGTGCCGATGGCTGAAGCACACACAATGGCCGAGACGCCGCGTACGAAGGCGTACATGGACATGGTGAGCAGGGTTCCCGGGTACGCCTTGGCCAGGTACAGGACCGCCCCGAACTCAAAAACGCGCGTGTTCCACGTCGACAGCCAGTGGGAGAGGTACAGTCGGTACCGCGTTTTCATGGACGCGGTTTGGACGGAAGGGTTGTGGTCGTTCTCATCTGGCGGGTCCACCGGGGAGAGCCGCGGGGATCCCAGAAGAGGGGTATGGGCCTCGCGATCCTCTTGTGCAACGATGGCGGACATGGCAGCGGCGAAGGGCTAAGCGATGCTCATTCAAGATCAGTGAATGGTGGTGAGAACGGGATGATGGAGCGGCCTGGGAGCACAATCTGTGGTGGAGGACTGAGCCGTGCCCGTCATTTCGGCCATTCGGCCGAATCACCATCGTTCTGCCCCGTTGAGATGCGACTGACCTCTGGATGGATCGTCCCATGAAGGACCGCCCCCAAGACAGCCATAGGATGCCCGATTGTCGACGTTACACGCTCAACAACGCAGCAACACGTCTCACTGTCTTAGTCAAAAGATAAACGATGCTACATGAACGTCAAGTGGGCGGGTGGATCAAGAAACCGGAAGAGGGGGCTGGGGTGGTGACCGGCTATCTAAATGCCTGGTGATCCGATGTGTGGCATGTCAGTTGACCGATTCAGCTCTTCACCATCAGCATCAGCAGCCTTCTGACATGGGACCACGACATTAATCCTGTGTCAGCTGTGTCAGCGCTCCCCTCGATGGCGGGTGTCAACTCCATCCTATCTCATCACGCATTCCGCCGCGATCCCCCAGCTGTACCACCCTTGCACCCGGCACGCACGGCATGCGCGGCACGAACGGCACGGCGAAGCATCGGCAACGTCGTCAGGTGACCGATGTCAATCGAGACCCATTCACCGCGGTGCCCCAGGCGGGGAACACCGAATTGCGCGCTGGGCACATGCCGCTGTTGTCTCAACACATGTAAGCGATCAAACGAGGTGGGCACGTCGACCCGGCAACTTATAAAGGCGGGAGTGACCGCTGCATCAGTGATCTTGACTTTCACCCACTCGACACACCTCCAGCACCGAATCATGAGCCCGCCCGCCGACCTCACCAACATCCCTAAGAAGCACAAGGCTGCCGTCTACGACAAGCCTGGCACGCTCAGCATCAAGGTCACCGAGATTGACACCCCCGAGCCCGCCCAGGGTGAGGTCCTCGTCCGCCTCACGCACTCGGGCGTCTGCCACTCCGACTATGGTGTCATGATGAACGCCTGGAAGGCGCTGCCCGCTCCCACTCCGGAGGGCCAGGTCGGTGGCCACGAGGGTGAGTCTGAGACGTTAGCGGTGAAGGCGAGAGGGGTGTCTTCTGTCGTCACTTCTGGGTACCGATTTGCGTGGAGCGACGTCCCCGTGTATGCACCCGCGCCCCACCCCCGCTTCCATCTCTAAATCTAGGTGTCGGCTACGTCGCCAAGCTAGGTCCAGGTCTCGAGAACTCGCCTGTCAAGGTGGGCGACCGTGTCGGCATCAAGTGGATGTCGGCCGTCTGCAACACCTGCACCGCCTGCCTCAGCGGTCGTGATGCCTCCTGCCTTTCGGGCAAGATCAGCGGCTACTACACCCCGGGCACGTTCCAGCAGTACGCGACCGCCCCGGCTTCGTACGTTACCCCCATCCCCGAGGGTCTGGACTCGGCCTCGGCTGCGCCCCAGCTCTGCGCCGGTGTGACTGTGTACGCCGCCCTCCAGAAGGCGGACGTCAAGGCCGGCCAGTTCGTTGTCATCATGGGTGCTGGCGGCGGTCTGGGCCACCTCGCGTGCGCCCTCGCGTCCAAGGGACTCGGTGCCCGCGTGATCGGCATCGACCACGGTAGCAAGAAGGCCGTGGCGGACGAGAGCGGTGTCGAGTTCTTTATCGACTTTACGCAGACCAAGGACGTGACCGCCGAGGTGATGAAGATCACTGGCGGCCTCGGCGCGCACGCCACCCTCGTGCTCACCGCGTCGAATGCGGCGTATGCCCAGTCGCTCACCTTCCTCCGCTTTGGCGGAACGGCCGTGTGCGTGGGCGTGCCCGAGGGCGACATGGTGCCAGTCGCTTCGGCAGCGCCGGCCCTCTTCATCTTCAAGGAGCTTCGGCTTGTCGGCTCAGCTGTCGGCGGTCGCCTGCAGGCGATCGAGACGCTTGACTTTGCGGCTCGCGGCGTGATCAAGACGCACTACAAGACGGCCAAGCTCGAAGAGCTCGCCCAGGTCTTCCGGGACATGGAGGAGGGCAAGATCCAGGGGCGCGTCGTGCTCGAGATCGACTAGACTGGGGCACAGGGGAGGGGTTTGGGTCTAGGGTAACGTTCAGCAGCATGCACGAAAGATGGGTGACAACTTTAGCACGGAACTGACCCTCGGGCCCCCAGACTTGGATATTTGGGCAGGTTTCACGATTCTCATGACCTTTGGCACGATGAGAGTGCCCATGCGAAGCAATACTACCTACAGTCTCCATCTGACCCGGACTCTTATGTACCTACAAGATGTCCTCGGGAGTCACAATGCCCCACCCCTTGTCTGCTGTCACCGGGCGACCCTCGGCAGCCTGCTGCGCCGCGAACGTCGTGTTCATGTGGGCGATCTCCTCCATTGACGACGCCTTCTTGTTCACCCAAAGCTTGATCCCGTCGACGCGGTCGACGCCATGGAAGATCATGGGGCCGTCGCTCTCTGGAGAGTCGCCGCCCGCCATCACCGGCAGCTTCCAGTCCGAAATGTAGTCGAGAACCGACGCCCACTTGCCGGCCATCCGTGGTACGGGCGACCATGGCCAAGGCATTATGGAGGCGTCACCATTAGAATTGTTGTATGTGCCGCCCTCGATCTGCATGCGGGCAGTGGTGAAGTCGCTCGAGCTGTTGAGCAGCAGAGTGACGCCAATGACGTTCTCCGGGGGCACGTTGTAGCCGTACTTGGGGTCAGAGGCGACCATGCGCACAATCTCCTCGACGGCAGCACTGATGATATACACCGAGATGCCGTTCGCCATGAGGCGGTTAAACAGCTCCACCTGGCCGCGGAAGACGACGGGCGGGGCGATCTCCACCTCGGTGCGGGTGCCGTTGATGTACTCGTGCGTCTTGACGGGCTGGGTATGCGCGAGCAGGTCGTCGACGTGGCCTTTGAGGGTGCTGAGGGGCATGCCACTCCACACTGTCACGGCGAACGAGTGGCAGATCTTTGGATCGAGGCCGCAGAGCCGGCGGTAGTAGCTCCACAGCGATTCGGTGTCGTCCTTGAACGGGATGAGACGCAAGCTCTGCGGAAGTGTATCTCGGGAGATTGCGCCGACGTTCTCGAGGTAGGGCAGGAGGGCGTACTCGATGTCGTTCTTGTATGTCGTATCGTCCATGTCAAAGACGGCGTAGTTGCTGCTGTTCGCCTTGGCGGCGATCACGGCATTGATTGCCTTTGCCGCCTCCACCGGCCAGTGGGTGAGCTCGGGTCCCGCCAGGCTGAAAAGGTCGTTTCCGGTCCGCTTGACGACCGCGACGGCCAAGACACAGGGGACGAACGGGAGGATGCGCATGGTGTCGGTGAGGCGAGTTCACTCTGGTCCGAGACTCCGAAGCCGTTATATCTCTACCACAGCTTGCGGTATACTTGCACAACAGTGTCCCGGGACTAGTCATGACCTGTGACGGAGCTGCCGAGGCGTGCCGGAGCAGCCGGTCCCGTGTATCGGGCTCGGCACGCATTCCCTGCCGATCAGGCGGAGACGGAATGGATGCAAGAGCACTCCTCATCATTGAGGCACCACATGGACGTTCTATATTCAGCGCCTAATTGACTCAGGTCGGAAGGGGGGAGGAGTGCGCAACAGTGTCTGCATCAAAGGCACCCTGCGCTCAGCTACCTACGCCTTCCACCTGACCTGCAGGGCTTAGGGGGTTAGGGGGTTAGNGGGTTA
>JAMALN010000614.1:0-26751 GCA_023630115.1 Cutaneotrichosporon sp. PK4640 | reverse complement strand
CAAGACAATCGGGGTCGTGATCGGGGCCGAGGCGCCCTGTCAGGCCGGTCAGGAAGCTGCTGGAGCTGCGTGGTATCGTGTCTGTCAGCGCGGGGAGGCCAATGGAGCCGTGTGCGAATGTCAGCGGCGCGGACGGTGGCTGGGATGCCGAGCACGCGTCGGGGTTCGGGGAGGGCGCGCGGCAATGAGCGAGTGAGAGAGGACTCATTGCTGCTGACAGCGGCTGGATGGATAAAGCATGACCCCGGTTGGCAGTTGGCAGGCACGCTAGTTCCAGACTCGCCCTACGCCCAGCTCGGCCATGGCGCCACGGTGAGGAAGCGGGAGCAAATACTCGTCACTCACCCGGCGGCTCTGGCGCAAATGAGTGGCGTGATGAGTCAGGCAGGCTGGTTGCCACCATTACGACTCACCCAAATCTTGTGTGCCTTCTCCACTTCTCTTCTCATCATCTCTCACCTCGTCTCCTCCTCACCTCCTCGGCCGCTAGCTCCCCCTCTTCGACCACCCCACCTACCCTACAACCCTACCACAATGTCCTCTGGCGCCGTCGTCGTCATCGGCTCCCTCGAGCGTGCCGAGGACTACCAGCGCGTCCTCACCGAGCTCAAGAGCTCTGGCGCCAACGTGACTGGCGAGATGCTCGACCGCATCCTCGACAATGGTTAGTTCTGTGTATCTCAGCAAACTGACAGCAGCCACGACCCTCCCCCCACCCCCGCTGAGCCTGCACGTCGTCGTGCCCCTCCCCCTCCCGCCCGCGCTCCTCACCGCCGTCCCCGCATCCTCGAGTGTGCGCGTCCACCTCCCGCCCGGACCGCCCGAGGTCGCGACGGCGCTGCAGGCGACCCTCTCGCAGCGGGGCTTCACGCCCGACGCCGCGTCTTCCACGCCCTCGCTGCTGGCCTTCACCACGCCGCGCGCGTCGTCCTCGGCTCTCCCCCTCTCCCGGCCCCTCGCGCTCAAGCGGCGCAACGACAAGGCCTCCAAGGCCGCCCTCTGGGCCCTCGACTCGGCGCCCATGGCCGATGGCGGCGTCTCCCTCCTCACTCCCGAGGACCGCGCGCGGCCCGAGTGCGTCTTCCCCGCCGCGGACGGGAAGAAGGTCAAGCGCCGCCGCGCGTGCAAGGACTGCACGTGCGGCCTCGCCGAGCTCGAGCAGGAGGAGGAGGAGCGCGCCGCCGCCGCCGTCAAGGAGGCGCAGCAGGCCTTCTTCCTCGAGGGCGACGACGACATTCCCGCCCACGTCAAGTCGGCAACGGCCGGCGTCGAGGGCGTGTGGCCCGTCGACCGCCGCGCCGAGGCGAAGAAGACGAGCTCGTGCAATTCGTGCTACCTCGGAGACGCGTTCCGCTGCGCTAGCTGCCCGTACCTCGGCCTGCCGCCGTTCAAGCCCGGCGAGAAGGTGCAGCTGAGCATTGGAGACGACCTCTGACCCGTTTATCTGTTGTAGCCGCCGGGCACTCGCTTTGGCGTGTAGTGTACCATTAAAAGCGCAAGCGCGCACCGCACATTGACCGAGCATGCACAGGGTGTTGAGTGCGAGCGCAGTGACGCCGGGCAGGGTGCCGCGGCTCTCACGACCATTGTTCACTGATGAGGTTGTCACATTACAACACATGCACTATGGCTACTGTGCAACGAATCCTGGTTATTACTGCTCTGACGCTCCCTCCCCCACCCCAAAGGGCACCCGCTCACTTCCGGTTGATGCCCAGCAGATACCGCGTGGCGCCAATGACGAGCATGTCGTCACGCCGCTCCTTGGCGATTGAGTGGAACACGAGGCGGGCTATAACCTCGCCCACGCCGACAACAATGGCCACAGCGATGAGGAGGATGATGATCCACGTGATGCGGTGGTTGGCGCGCTGGTCAATGTAGTCGTGGATAATGTCGAGCAGGTCGCCGACGACGGTCAGCCGGTCGTTGAGCACCTGCACGCGCGGCTCGATCTCGAGGTACTGGTTGATCGCCTCGTACAGGGGGTACAGCGACGCGTCGGACCAGAAGATGTCGGGCGTGTCGAGCACGCCGCCGATGAGGTTGACGTCCATGCGGAGCTTGAACAGGCGGCCGGTCATCTGCAGCGCCTCCTTGCGGTCGAGGTGGAGGTGGCCCGTCGTCGCCAGCTCCTTGGGGAACAGGCTCGTCATCTCGAGCGAGTTCTGCAGCTTGGCCTCGTACACGCTCAGCTTGGTCGACTGGGCGATCGCGTGCGCGAGCGACAGCTTGAAGAGGTGGCTGCGGCTCTTGAACGTAAACATGTCGTTGTAGATGCGCGGGCTCTCGGCGTCGGGGTCGTACTCGTAGTGGAACTCCTCGATTTCCCAGTCGTCCTCCTTGGACGGGACCTGCCACACGCCCGCGTTCCGCACATCCTCCATGATGCTCGTCTCCTCGCCGGGCGCAAACCCAAAGAACACGCTCACGCCGTAGTTGAAGAACACGGCCTCGGCGACCGGGTGCTTGTACCCCGTGGAGCGGCGGCGCATGCGGGGCGGGGGCCGCATGGGCGGCGCCTCGACGGGCATCTCCTCGGCGTACGCGTTGCCCGCCACCACCACCGCCGGCTCGTCCTTGGGCGGCGAGCGCGCGGGCTCGGGCAGCTCGATCGGTTCGGCGCGCTCCGCTGCGGCCGCAAGCGCGGCCTCCATGCTGTGTTGCGCCACGGGCGACGGCGGACTCCGCGACAGAATGTACTCGCTCGGATCCGCGCCCGTCACCGGCTCGTCCGTCTCGACGGGGAAGTACTCGTCGTCGTACCCCTGCTCCTCGGCCTGCGTCATGCGCTCGAGCATGCTCACCCCGCCGGGGCTCTTGACGGCGGGCGACGAGCGCACGCGGTTCGTCGCCCCATACCCGGGCAGCAGGGGGAGGTTATACACGGCGTACACGCAGTCGTCAAACACGCGCACGACGCCGACGCCGTGCTCGCGCTTCAGGAACGCCTGCAGCAGTTTCAGGCGGTACCCCTCGGCGGTGTCGTACGCGATGAGGCGGCTGAAGCCCGCCTCGTTGCGCTCGCGCTTGGTCATCTTCTCGGCGTCGCTGCGCTCGTCGGAGCGGGGCGGGGCCGAGACGGACGCGGAGCGCGGGCGCGCGAGGCTCGACTCGGAGGCGGAGCGCGGGAGCGGCGCGAGCTGCGGGTCCTCGGGGAGGAGCACGTGCTTCTCGCTCGTCTTGGACGTGCGCACGGGGAGGGACTGCTTCGCCTGCCGCGCTGGCGTGCCCTGTCCCAGCGGGGAGGGGATGCGCGGCGCCGAGAGGTTGCGCAGGTGTGCGGGGAGGGGGGCGGGGCCGCCGGGCGTCTTNTTCTGGCGCAGCGTCGACGCCGTCCGCGCTATTCCGGGGAGGGTGCCTGCGCTGCGGCGGGTCGCTGCGACTGCCGGAGAGGCGGTGGGCGGCTTGGGGCCTGTATTCAAGCGAGCGTGCCCCTGGGGTCTTGACATGTTGAGGTTGGTGTGAGTGAGTGAGTGCGATGGAGAGGGCACTCACCTCGTCGCCTTGCCTTGGCGTCATGGAGAGTGAGATCTACACTATTTGACCCACCCACTTTGGGGTGCCGGGCGTCACGCTGTTCGGTTGCTCCCCACCCTGGCGCTTGGAGGTGTTGGCTGGAGCATGTGTGGGCCCACGGTTACCTTTCCCGTACTCTGTGCCATCCCCCCACATCTCATCTTGCCTTCTTCCACTCTTTCCATCACTCTTCACCTTCAGCTCCTGTGCAACGGCCCACAACAATCCTCTCATCTAGAACCACACCAACCCGGCCGATCTTACCTCTGTGCCACCGACTCTCCACGAATCCCCGCCCACCATGGCCTACGTCGCAGTCGTCAAGGCGCTGTACGACTACACGGCACAGGACCCCGAGGACGAGCTCTCGTTCTCCGAGGACCAGATCCTCTATGTCGTCGAGAAGGGCGATGACGAGTAAGTGGCCCATTTTCCTCCATCGCTACGGAGCTGACCCGTGCCCCCCTCGCTTCGGCCGCCCGACCCGAAACGCGATTCTCAATCTAGTTGGTGGAAGGCAAAGCTCAAGGAGGAGGATGGCAGCCAGGACGGGCCAGTGGGCCTCATCCCGTGCACCTACGTCGAGGAGGTGAGTGGGACGATGGTGGTGGTCATTTCCTCGGCGCTCACGCCCAGATGCCGCCAGTGAACCAGACGAGATCGTTGTACTCGTACGAGTCGACGTCGCCCGAGGAGCTCACCGTGGACGAGGAGGCAACGCTTTACGTCTACGCGATCGAGGACGAGTGGCTGCTCGTGCGCGTCGAGGGCGGCGACGACAAGCTGGGCTTTGTGCCGCGCAACTACTGCGAGGAGATTGACGCGTCGACGAGCGTTGCCGTCGCGGGCGCCGAGGAGAGCGCGGACGCGGTCGAGGCCCAGCGCCGCGAGGAGGAGGAGGCGGCACACGCCCGCGAGCTAGCCGAACACCAGCGCCAGCTCCGCCTCAAGGACAAGGTCGAGACGTGGTCGGTTGCCGAAATGGACGGCGCCCGCAAGAAGAACGGCACACTGGGCGTCGGTAACGGCGCCATCTTCTTTGCTTCCGAAGCCGACAAGAGCCCCGTTAAGCAGTACCCCATCACCGACCTGCTCCAGGTCGAGCCCGAGTCGGACAAGGTGCTCGTGCTGAGGCTCGCCGGCGCCCAGTCCACCATGACGCTGCACACGGGCAGTGCCAAGGTGTCCAAGGAGATTGTCGCCAAGCTCGAGCAGAGCAAGGAGGCCGCTGGCGAGGCGTTACAGCTCACGCACGATGTCGACGAGGCGCCCCAGCACCCGCCATCCGAGGACGAGGCACCCGTGGCCCCACCGCCGACGAAACAGGTACGGTGGGCTGAGGAGGCGCCCGCGAGCCCACAGACGCCTGTGCGCCCTCCATCTGCTGGCGCCAGCGGCGCCGAGCAGTGTGTC
This sequence comes from Cutaneotrichosporon sp. PK4640, assembly GCA_023630115.1. Lineage (NCBI taxonomy): Eukaryota > Fungi > Basidiomycota > Tremellomycetes > Trichosporonales > Trichosporonaceae > Cutaneotrichosporon > Cutaneotrichosporon sp. PK4640. The sequence continues at coordinate 21,819 of JAMALN010000614.1, read as the reverse complement.
GTACTGTACGACTTTGAGGCCGGCGGCGATGACGAGCTCACCGTCGCCGAGGGCGAGACCCTCACCGTCGTCGAGAAGGAGGACGAGTGGTGGCTCGTGCGCAACCAGCGGGGCGCCGAGGGCGTTGTGCCCGCCCAGTACGTCGAGGTGACTGCTGGCAGCGCTCCAGCTGCGCCGGCGGTCGACCCTGCCGCAGCTCGCCGCGCTGCCGAGGCCCAGGCGGCCCAGGCTGCGGCTGCGGCCGAGGCCCAGCGCCGGGAGGAGGCACAGCGCAAGGAGGAGGAGCGTCGTGCGATCGAGGAGGCGGCCGTGCGGCGAGCCGAGCAGGAGGCCGCGGACCACGAGCTCGCGCAGCAGATCGAGGCCGAGGAGCGCGCCAAGCGGCAGCAGGTTGACCGGCGTGCCCGCGAGGAGGTGCAGCGGAGGCGCGATGCCGAGGCTGCCTCGCGGCGGGAGGCGGCGCGCGGCGCCGAACCACCCAAGGTCACGTCGCGTGGAGGTGGCGATGCGGCCGCCGCGGCCCGCAACCTGCCCAGCGGTAAGGCCAAGGCCGCCCCGAGCAAGCCGAGCGACCCGTCGCGGCCCAAGCCGAACCCGGCGCGCACGCGCGTGTGGAGCGACCGCACAGGGCAGTTCAAGGTCGAGGCCGAGTTCCTGGGCATGAACGGCAACAAGCTGCGGCTGCACAAGCTCAACGGCGTGATCATCGAAGTGCCGATGGAGAAGATGTCGCCCGACGACGCGCACATGATCAAGCGTTACCTCGCGCGCAAGGAGAAGCAGGCGGCGGCGGCGGACGACGACGACGTTCCCCTCGGGCAGGCGGTTCGCAAGCCGAGCGCGACGATCAGCCAGGAGTCGAGCGCGCGTGCGGACGCGCAGCGCCGCGGCTCGCGCAAGCCGACGTTTGACTGGTTCGCCTTCTTCCTCGACGCCGGGTGCGGGATGGACGACTGCACGCGGTACGCAGCCAACTTTGACCGCGACCGCATCGACGAGAGCATCCTGCCCGAGCTGGACGCGAGCACGCTGCGCTCGCTCGGCCTGCGCGAGGGCGACGTCATCCGCGTCAGCAAGGTCATCAAGGGGCGGTACGGCAAGAAGACGGCCGAGCAGACGGCGCAGCTGAGCGCGGACGAGGAGTACGCGCGCAAGCTGCAGGAGCACGAGGACTCGGGCGGCAAGGGGCCGACCCCGGCGCCGCCTCCTGGCCTCTTCACGAACGCGGACGGCAAGCTGGCGAACCACACGCGCCGCGGCCGCCCCGAGCGCCGCAACACACTCACGTCGAACACGGTCGACACGGCGGCGCTCGGCGCCGTCAGCGAGCAGCTCACCAAGGTGTCGCTCACGCCGCTCGAGCCGACCAGGACGCCGGTGACTCCTCCCGAGAAGAAGGAGGAGCCAAAGGAGGTCAAGAAGGAGGAGCCGCCCAAGACCTTGCTCACCGGGTTCGATGACGACGCGTGGGAGATCAAGCCCACCGCCAAGAGCTCCAAGCCCGCGTCTCCGGCGCCCGTGCCGTCGCCCAAGACGGCCTCCCCGGCCCCCAAGCCGAACGGCACCGACGCGCTCCTCGCGCAGATCAGCAGCATGAGACCCGCCTCGGCCGACCCGCCCCGCGGCGGCAACTTTGACGTGCTCGCCGAGCTCCCCTCCCCGCAGAACGTGCAGGCGCAGCAGCGCTCCAACTCGGTCTCGGCGGTGGGCTCGATGCCCCCGCCCTCGAGCTACGGTCTCGGCGCGGGCAACTCCACCGCGCCAATGTCGCAGCTCCAGCAACCCCAGATCCAGCAGCCGCAGATGCAGCAGCAGGTCCCGCAGCTCCAGCAGCCGCAGATGCCGGACCCGAACGCCCCGCGCGGCCCGCTCGCCCCCGTGCGCGCCAACGAGGGCCTCCTCAACCCCCTCCAGCCCACCATGACGGGCATGTTTGTGCCGACACACCAGACCGGCTTCCAGCAGCCCATGGGCATGCAGCCGACCGGCATGGGCATGGGCGGCGGCATGCTCTCGCCCGGCGGGTACCAGCAGCAGCCCATCCAGCCCGCGTACACCGGCCTGCCGACGTTCCAGCAGCAGCAGCAGAACAGCAGCTTCAATGCGATCGCCAACCTCCCGCCGCCGCAGGTGCCGCAGCCCACGGGCGCCGGGGGCGGCGACAAGTTTGCGCCGTCCAACATCTTCAGCGCGATGAAGCGCACCGACTTTGGCAAGAACGAGGAGGCGAACCCGCAGAGCGCGAGTGAGTAGCCATCGACGGAAGAGTGCTGACCGCAGACAAATACGACGCGCTCCGGCCCCTCACGACGGGCTACAACGGCGCACCGGGCATGTTCCCGCAGAACACGGGCATGCCGATGCAGATGCAGGGCACGGGCATGCCCGGCATGATGGGCGGCGGCATGATGAACCCCGGCATGGGGCAGGGCATGTACCCGCAGGCGACGGGGTACAACCAGCAGATGATGGGGCAGTACCCGCAGTACGGGCAGGGGTATGGGCCGTACTAGAAGTAGAGGCCGTGTGTAGAGGACTAGTGTGAGTGGTGGGACCGGTCGCTAGGATCCGGGCTCGTAGGCATATACCTTGCTAGATTATGAGCAACATGCAATCATGATATGGCGTGGGGAGTGGGGTGGGGGGAAGTGGGGCAGTTGGCAGGCTCCTCCAGAATAACGCTGTGGACAGAAGGAGGAGGGGAGGGGCGTGAGTGTGCGAAGAGGGGATGTGTGATGGGCGCTGTCGTCGTGATTTCCATGCGGGACGATCTAGCTCGCCCTGTAGGCCTGATCATCTGCCCTCAACACAGCTCACCGGCCGCAGCGCCGTCCACAGCCCCTTCTGAAAAGCGCTGTTAGCCTCCTCGCTCTGACACAGCGGCATCCACGCGCCAAGCTCCTGCTCGCACAAGACGTCGCGGCGCCAAACTCATCACGTGACCTGTGCGTCATCTCCATGTCCCATGTCTCCACTGTCCCACCTCGACACCACACCATGCGCAAAGGCGCCGGCATCTCCGCGCTCTCGCGGCACACGGCCACGGCGTCGTCGTACGCGTCCCTCTCCTCGTCGCTCTCGGCCGCGCAGCTCGCCGCGCTCGAGACGCAGCTCGCGTCCTTCCGCGAGGCGCTGCTCGCGTTCGCGGCCGCGCACCGCGCCGACATCCGCAAGGACCCCGCGTTCCGGCACCAGTTCCAGAAGATGTGCGCCGCGCTCGGCATCGACCCGCTCGCGGGCACCGGGCGCCCGGCGTGGTGGGCGTCCCTCGGGCTCGGGGAGTGGGCGGCGCAGCTCGCGCTCCAGGTCGTCGACGTGTGCGTGAGCACGCGCGGCGCGAACGGCGGCGTGATCGAGATGGGCGAGCTCATCGCGCGCGTCGAGGCGCTGCGGCGCGGCTCCTCCTCCCAGCCCACCCCCCCCACCGCCTCCACCTCCGCCTCCCCGCCCACCCCCACCTCCACCTCCGCCCTCCTCCGCCCCTTCCAGCGCGCGGCCGCACAAGACATCACGCCCGACGACGTGCGGCGCGCGCTCGAGCTCCTCGCGCCCCTGCGCGCGGGGTACAGCATCCACACCGCGGGCGGCGTGGCGTTCGTGCGCAGCGTGCCCCGCGAGCTCGACACGGACCAGAGCATGCTCCTCGTCCTCGCGGCGGACAGCGCGCCGCGCGGGCGGCTCGACGCGTCCGCCGTCGCCCAGGCCGCGGGGTGGAGCGGGGCGCGGGCGCGCACCGCGCTCGAGGACGCCGTCATGCGCGAGGGCATGGGGTGGGTCGACGCGGACGAGAGTGTGTGGCTGCTCGCGGCGGTCGAGTTTGCCGACTAGTGTTGTAGTGTTCACTGGTGGTTGCGCCGGCTGGCTGGGGCACTGTTCAGTTGGGGCGCTGTGGACGGTGAAGAGGGAAGGGCGGGTGAGTGGTTGCTCGCAAAGAACTGTGGGGGGTGTTCAGAGTTGCTCATGTCGCGTGCTGTGAGCGCGCGCTATTCACAGCAACCCATCCCATTCACTTGGCCCCCTCCCCCCTCCCCTACTCTCCACACGCTGGTCTCTATGATCCGCATGCAGCTTCTGGACACACAACTGGACACCACAACGACTGACTTCCATAGCGCCCGAGGAACATCAACTGCACTTATGCCCCCCGCCCTCGCCTCAGATCACCACAATGCAACTACGATCTACGACTACGGACCGGCCTACGCCTCGACCTTGTCCTTGTACATCTTGGTGGCGGCCGCGACCGCCTCGTCGACCTTGTCGAGGTTGGAGCCGACACCAGTCGCGCTCTCGGGCTTGCCGCCGCCCTTACCCCCGAGGACCTTGGACACCTCGGCGAGCCAGAGCTTGCAGTCGAACGCCTTGCTCACGGTCGCCTTGGGGATGGCGTTGGTGTGCGCGACCTTGCCCGCGGCCTTGTCCGTCGAGATGATGTACGCGGCCTTGCCGGCCTTGGTCGCGGCGGCAGTGCCGGCCTGCAGGACCTTGGGGTTGGAGCCGAGGTCGAAGGCGCCGACAAAGACGTTCTCGTTGGGGTTCTCGGCAAAGAACTTGGCAACGGCGTCGGTGAGGACCTTCTGGTCCGTGGCCATCTGGGCCTTCTGGGCGGCCGCGAGCTCCTGGGTGAGCTTGGCGTGGCGCTCCGACAGGCGGTGCTTGGTCAGAAGCGCGACGCCGCCCTGGTCAAGCTCGGGGATGAAGGGCTTGAGCGCGGCCTCGCGCTCCTTGCCCTCGAGCTGCGCGATGCGCTCGAGCTTCTTCTCAAACTCGGCGCCCTTGCGCTGCACGTCCGCGGCCTCGTGCCCAGTCACCGCGACGATGCGGCGGATGCCCTTGGCGATCGAGCCCTCCTCGATGATGACAAAGTCCTTGATCTCGTCCGTCTTCTTGACGTGCGTGCCGCCGCAGAACTCGATCGACGACTCGGCCCACTTGGGGTTGGAAAGGTCCTTCTCAACTTCGTTCAGGTCAAACTCGATCGAGACGACGCGCACGGGGTCGGGATACCGCTCGCCGAAGACAGCGCGGAGGCCGGGGATCTGGCGGGCAATCTCGAGAGGAAGCTCCTTCGAGTACACGGGCGCCGCCTTCTTGATCCACTCGTTGCAGATGGCCTCGACCTTGCCGAGCTCGGCCGGGGCAATGGCCTTGTTGTGCGAGAAGTCGAAGCGCAGACGGTTGGGCGCGACGAGCGAACCCTTCTGGTCAATGTCGCCGGGGAGGACCTGGCGCAGCGCAAAGTTGAGGATGTGGGTACCGGTGTGGTTGTTGCGCAAGGGCCAGCGGCGGAGCTCGTCGTAGTTGGCAATGACGTCGTCGTCGACCTTGAGCTCGCCCTCGGACAGGGTGCCGACGTGCAGCACGTAGCCGTTGTACACCTGCACGTCCTCGACCTTGAACTCGGCCTGCCCGTCGATGGCAATCACACCCGTGTCGTACTCCTGGCCACCCGACTCGGCGTAGAAGTTGGTCTTGTCGAGGAGGATGCCGAACGCCTCGCCCTCGGGCAGCTCCTTGGTCGACTGGACAAACTTGCCGTTCTGGTAGATGGCCTTGATCTTGGCCTCAACGTCGCCGCGCTCGAACTTGGCGTCGTCGTTGGTCTTGGGCACGGCGTCGTTGGCCTCGAGCGCACCGAGGTCGTGGACGTCGAGCTTGACACCGCCGGCGGCCGCCTTCTTGGAGCCAGCCTTGGACGCCTCGAGCGACTTGAGACGGGCCTCCTCGAACGCCGCCTCGTCGATCTTGAGGCCACGCTCCTCGGCCATGATCTGGGTCAGGTCGACGGGGAAGCCGTAGGTGTCGTACAGGCGCCAGGTGTCGCGGCCCTGGAGCGTCTTGGTGCCGTCTGCAACTGCCGCCTCGGCGTACTTGGTGAAGAGGACCTCACCACGCTTCAGCGTTCTTGCGAACGACTGCTCCTCCTCGTCGAGGATCTCCTTGAGCTCGGGCACCTTCTTAGTCACCTCGGGGAAGATCTCCTTGAGCGTGTCGACGGTGGTGTCGACAAGCGAGGAGAAGAAGTGGCCAATCTCGACGTTGAACTTGTTGCTGGCGTAGCGCACACCGCGGCGGAGAATGCGGCGGAGAACGTAGCCACGGCCGTCCTTGTCGGGAACACCGCCGTCCGAGATGGCGATGGTCAGAGTACGGATGTGGTCGGCAATGACACGGTACGCGGTGTCAATCTCGCCCTCATCCTCGGCGCCGAGCTTGCCCTGGTACTCGCGCGCGCCAGTGAGTTCCTGGATCTTCTTGAAGATCGGGGTGAAGACGTCGGTGTCGTAGTTGGAGCGGACGTTGTGGAGGACCGAGACGAGACGCTCAAAGCCCATACCAGTGTCAATGTGCTTGGCCGGCAGGGGGCGGAGGTCACCGTTGGTCTCGCGGTTGTACTGAATGAAAACGTTGTTCCAGATCTCGAGGACGTCCGGGTCGTCCATGTTGACGAGGTGCGCGGCCTCCCGCCCGCCGATGCGATCGAAGTGGATCTCGGAGCAGGGTCCGCAGGGGCCGGTGGCGCCCATTTCTGCCCGTCAGCTTGGCTCCAGAAGATGAGCGATGACTCACCCCAGAAGTTGTCCTTGGCGTTGCCGGGAAGGATGTGGTTCTCGGGCACACCCATGTCGCGCCAGATCTGCCTGCGTGCGTTAGCCTCGCCCCGTGTGGACGTGTGGTCAAAGTGACTCACTGGGCCTCAAAGTCGGGCTCCAGACCCTGCGCGGCGTCGCCCTCGAAGTAGGTCACGTAGAGGCGGTCCTTGGGGAGACCGTAGACGCGGGTGAGGAGGTCCCACGCCATGGTGATGGCACCAAGCTTGAAGTAGTTGCCGAACGACCAGTTGCCAAGCATCTCAAAGAAGGTGTGGTGGTACGTGTCCTTGCCGACGTCGTCGAGGTCTGGTATCAGCGACTTCTGTCTCGGCCATGTCCGAGGCGCGCCCACGCCACCACGCGTCGAGCGCCACAAAGTGCCTGCTCGCGCTTCCGAGTGGCCGTCCGAGTCGGCTCGGGCAAAACCCACCGTTGTGCTTGCCACCCGCGCGAATGCACTTCTGCGAGTTGACCGCGCGAATGAGCTTGGACAGGTCCGACTTGGGGTCGGCGGTGCCGAGGAAGAGGGGCTTGTACTGGTTCATGCCCTTTCAGTCAGCTTGCTCTTATCAGTTGCACGCACGGCGTTGGCGAAAAGGAGCGTGTCGTCGTCGAAGGGGATGGCACCGCTCGAGGGCCAGAAGGTGTGCTCAAAGCCGGGGCTGTTGACAAAGTAGTCAATAAAGGTTTGGCGGACCTTGGAGGCGGGCCAGTCCTCGGGCGAGGGCCACTTGGCCGGGGGCGAGGCCGGGATGTCGGGCTTGGAGTTGGCCATCGACATTGTGGGACGGAGGGTGAAGGAGAGAGTGCGGGTGCTGGAGCGAAGAGGGGTCGTCAGAGGACGAAGAGGGCGGGCAAAGAGCATACACTGCTCCTGGGGAGAGTCCTCGGGGGTGAGAGGAGGTGAGAAAGAGGTGGAGAGAAGGGTGTGGGTGGCGAGAAGACGACTTTTGATGTTGTGAGGAGCGAGTAATAAAGATTGGGAGGGGGACAGCAGGGTGAGGGTGTGTGATGCTCCGGCCAACCTCCGCCCAGGCGCCCGCCCTCGCGCCCGCCCTCCACCTTCCACCCTTTCCTTTGGATTCTTGGTCGGTCCAAGATCGGCGGGCGGCAACCAATCTCGACTCGCCTCCGACTCGGACCTCCACCATCCAAACCACGCGCGCCACGCGATGGATCAGCACGTGATATGCACGCGACCACGCTCGTCTTATCAAACTAGCAGCTTTAGCCGGGCGCCAAGGTGCCTGCGCCAATCTTGGGCGCATTGATCAGCGCGCGTCGCGTCGTCAACGCCCAGCGCGCAGCACACACCCCTCCCCCCCGTTCTCCGCCCCCGCCCGGAGCTCGGTGGCGGACCCGTGCGCCAGGGATCCTCGAGAGCTTGGACATGTGCACTGGCCTTCCTCCAAACTCTGGGCACATGACGTGGCGCCGTGGCGCAGAGTGCTATCTTGTGCTCGCTGCGATCCGTGCGCTCCTCGCACTGTTGTTCTGGGCGGTGGCCGGTGGAAGGGCGCAGAAGTTCTGCAGCGCTGCGTGCCCGTCGCGCCCGTCGTGAAGCTGTCTGAAGGCTGAAGGGGAACAGATGCCGGGGCAGACGTGCGCCCGTAGTCCTGCGGCCACCCTCCACCTTGTCGACTGTTGTCATGACTCACCGTTTCGCTGGCGATCCCGATGAGCCAAACGATGGAAGCACCGTGTCTCACACGTCACGACCAGTCTCATGTCTCAAGTTTGCTGTGTCCGACTTGCGCAACCGCGCAGCCGGTGGCTGGCGGTGTTTCGATCTCTCTCACCAGCTCGATCTCGTCGATCGCCTTGGCCGCTCGTAGCTCGCAGCTTGTATCACAACGTCTTCGCCCCTCGCGCCGCATGTGCCACGTTTGCTGTGTGCTCTACCAGCTACCAGCGTCTCAACGATCCAAACCGATCTAACGATCCAACGATCCAACTGACGACACGGCCCGGATCCAATCTTGCCGGCTCCCCTTGCGCATGACCCTCACCGGCCCCTCTTGCGCCCATCCAGCGAGCACCTCCAAGCCGGGAGATCGGCGTCCCACTGCCCGTCTCCTCGACATTCTCCACCCTGCAGCCTGCGCACCCCGTCCCAATCCCATCGCTCCGCTCCCAGACATTCCGAAACTCTCGCAGTTTGCAGCCCAACTGAGGCCCTCGCATCAACTTGCGAGCTCCCCAAACCCAAAGAACTCACGGGATGTCACCTGAGACAGCAGGAGAAGATGCCGTATTCCATTGCGTTGGGTCTGCACGCGACACGTCCCCTCTGGCCCCTTACCGGGCGGGGGCGGGGCGCGGGGGCGGGGGGGGGGGGGGGGGGGCGGGCGGCCCGCGCCCGGCCCCCTCGGCCCCTTTACCCCCCCCCCCCCCCCCCCCCGCTTGTTGCCCATCTTGGGGCTCGTCAACACCAGTCAACCATACGAGTATGGCCGGGCATTGCAATCGACGACTTCCCCCACTCGCAGAGGGTCAGTTTCCCCCCACTCGGAGATGTACAAGTCGAGCTAATTGAATATGTATATTGTTGTTTGTTTGCAGTGTGAATTACTGTATGTGTTGGGTTTACATTGCGGAGGCGAAGGCCGAGGTGAGAGGGGGAAGGAGGGCTTGGAGTTGCAGCATGCCAGCTGCCAGCCATGCACCATGCAAGCGCCCCCGAGTGGGAGAGACCCTGAGTCTAGGTGGATATCTGAGGTTGTGCCTGAGAGACCAATCCTCTGCTCCTCTGCTCTTAAGCCGTGGACGGTGACACTGCCACTCGCCAGGCTTTAAGGACCCTCGGAGGCTGCGCCAGGCTCACACTTTTGTTAGGGACAGGCTGGGGCAGGCTGGGTCACCTCGTTGGCACCCTGCCTGACCCACCCTCACTCACCCTGTGATGGCTCACCCAACTGCACACCCAACAGCACACCCAGCACACACCCAGCACACCCACGAGCCAGGCCAACCACACGGCTCTCCACATCCACCGCACCGCACACACCACCGACGAGGAAGAGGTCAATCCCACCCAAGCAAGCACACCTCGCACGCACCAAGCACCCCTCCCTCCCTCCCTCCCTCCCTCCCTCACTCGCCTTCAACCCACACTACGCACCACGACGCACACGCTGCAACGTTCAAACGCTACACGCAGCAAGCAAAGGTCATTCACCGCCGTCCCCCCCCCCCCCAATCCACCCAATCCTCCCAATCCTCCCATCTGCACCGCTGTTAGTCGCCTGGTGCTCGCTTCCACCCTCCCCTTCCACCCTCCCTTCCTCCCTCCCTCCCTCGCTCGCTCGCACCTGTCCCCATCACTCGACCACACAAACACACACCACTCTCCATCTACCATCTCCTCATCGCCTCACTCTATCCTCGTACCATCACATCACCCGCAGAACTCCCACTCGACCACAAAGGCCGTGCATACCACACAAACCCCGGCAACCCTCAACACCACCCCCCTCTCCCCTCTGCCCTCTGCCCTCTGCGCTCACTCCCCTTCCCCCCCTCTCATACCCCCCCTCCCCATTCCACCTGTCCCCCCCCCCCCCCTTTACCACCTCGTCGCTCGCGAGATCCAACACCCCACTCGACCCCGACCTCTCCGTCGTCGCTGTTGGACCCACATCTCCTCCTTCCTCATCGCTTGCAGCCTTCTCGGACACGACGTACGCACGCAAGCACTGCCCCCACACCCACCGCCCAATACACCATTCCTTCACAGCCCCCTCTTCCTGCGCCGCCATCTACAACCCCCACACTGTCTGCGCGCAACCCTGCACAGCACTGCTTGCCACCTAGACGGCTCATAGCCATCTACCGCAGGTCATCCACCGACACATGACCTCGCCGAAATACAACGGCCCCGGTGTCTCAAGGCGCGACTCGGCCGCTATCCAGGCGAGCAGCCTCGGTGGTAACCACGTCGGCATGATGAGCCAAGCTGCAGGTTACTACGACGGCGGCGGCGCCTACGCCCGGGCCGACAGGCTCAACAGGCCCTCCCTCGACAACATGGGCGATGCTTCGGGATCGCGCCGCCCATCTGCCAACTCGATACAATCAAGCCACCACTCGCACTCGACGTCGCCGCATCTCGCCCACCAACCACCACTCTCCCCAGCATCCGTCTCGTCATCCTCGACCTATCCATGGATGACGCCGCGTGAGCACGGCGACATGGGCAGCAGCGCCGGTCAGCTCTCTACAAGTCCTCAGGCCGGTTTGGCCCAGCTGCCCCAGCACCAGCAGCTCCCATCGCCCATGGACCACCCCCGCAAACACTACAACCTCCCTCGGATCGCGACCCCCAGCGACCGCAGCGGGCGCTCGCCGAGCACCGACGACATGATGGAGGATGGCGGCCCGCGCAGCGCACCTCCGGTCTCGAGCCCCCTTGCTGGGCCCGCGTTGCCTTTTGCCGCGCACCCATTGCGCTCCGCCTCGGACCCATCACGCACTGGCGACCAAGGGTCGGGCAGGAGCTCACCCATGACCTCTCCGACAGGGGGCCCGGAACCCCAGATGGTACACTACAAGTCGCGGTCACAGGACGGCTCTGGCTTACCACCACCACGAGGGTCGTCGTTCACCAACATGGCCGCTGCCATGGAACACCAGGCGAGGCGATCCGAGACGCCCACTTCCACCACGTCGTCCCAACAGGCAACGCCCCTGCAAATACAGCAACAACCACCACCACATCCCAAGCGCTCAGGATCCACAACGTGCTGTGCAAAGTGCGGCAACACCGTGCATGGCCAGTTCGTCCGAGCTCTTCACCAAGTCTACCACTTAGACTGCTTCCGTTGCAAGGTAAGCCATCCCGCTGCCGTGACGTGCTGACCCCTCGCAGGACTGTGACAAGGTTGTTGCCCAAAAGTTCTTCCCGATCGAGGACGAAGGGAGCCAGTACCCCTTGTGCGAGCGCGACTACTTTGCGCGGTTAGGCTTAATCTGTGCCAAGTGCGACCAGGCGCTCCGGTCCAGTTACATCACCGCCTGTGGTCAAAAGTTCCACGTCGAGCACTTCTCTTGCTCCGTCTGTGATACGGTATTCGGCGCCAACGACTCGTACTACGAGCATGGCGGACATGCCTGTGAGTGCTATCTCGAGCTGGCTCCTGGAGCACAACTGACAGGCAGACTGCCACTACCATTACTCGATCAGCTTTGCGAACAAGTGTGTCGGTTGTGAGACCGCCATCTTGAAACAGTTCGTCGAGATCAACCGCAACGGCAAGGACGAGTGCTGGCACCCAGAGTGCTACATGATACACAAGTTCTGGAACGTCCGTCTCGCCTCGAGGAACTTTGCGACCCCTGCGAACGCGACGCCCGTAAGCTCGTCACTCTCCTTGATGGAGATAACGACAAAGGGCGGCATGAAGCCCATGACCCAGACATCGTCGCCTCCCGGCAACACGAGCCCCGGTTGGGGCAACGATATGACGGCCGACGAGCTCAAGGAACGGCAGATTGCCATGGAGCTCAAGGTCTCGCAGATCTGGCTTGTCCTCTCGGGCTTTGAGGAGAGCTCGGCGGCGTGCATTGGCGAGATGCTCCGCGTGGTCAACGAGCGCAAGCTCCTCGACGTCATCCTCGTGGCCGAGAAGTTTATCCTCCACGTTGAGACGTTGTTCGCCGTCATTGACGACCTTGAGGCGCAGTTTGCCAAGGTTGGAGCCAAGGGTGAGTTGCGCGGGGTGGCGCGCAGAAGGTATGTGACAAACTGACTTCTCAGGCATGTCTCATTCGCGCGAGGCGAAGCATCTCTGCCGGAAGCTCGTCAACTTCTTCCAAATGCTGTCGCAGATCACGCCCCAGTCATTCCCCGACATGAAGACGCTTCTGTTGCAGGTCACGCAGCTGGCGCACTACCTCAAGATCACGATCCGTATCGCCCTGACTGGCGCGATCAAGCTTGACCGTGAACAGTCCAACCCCCAGGCCATGACGAACGCTCTCGCAAGGCTGCACCTCCTCGCCCTCGACGGTGCGGATCCATCGCTTCAGAAACGTGGCGACCACCCATCCCCAACTAAGCCTCTGGACCCTTGGACCGGCAACGAGTCGCCCGAGGAGATGGCACGGCGCAGCTATGACTCGTTGACGCGCGTTCCGGAGGGATTCACCTCGAGCACACAGAGCGTGGCCTACGGATACCGCAGTCTGGCGAGCGAGATCACCGGCGAGACGACGTTGCGTGGGCCACAAGACGACAACTTTATTCCCAACGACGGGTGCGTCCGCTGCAACGAGAACGTCGAAGACGACTGTATCCGTCTGGGCATGTGGAACCGCTGGCACTCGGAGTGTGTCGAGTGCCGCAACTGCGGCGACAATGCTGGCAACGTCAACATTGAGAACAGCCCCCTCAGCGTGCGCCCTTCGGCCGACGAGGATTCGCACGAGGGTTCGACTGCCCATGCGCCCGAACCGCCGAGCAAGCTCCACCAGCGTCGGTCGCCCCCTCGCGCCGGCGACTTCCTGTTCGAGCCCCCACAGCAAAAGTATGCCCCAGCCGACATCGTCTGGTGCAACCTCCACCGCACCGCCTCGGCTGTGCCAGGCTTCCAGTCGGTGTCACGCCTAGAGCAGTTTGCATTCCTGCTTCACGTCGCTCTCCGTCGTCTCTACCTACACTTTAGGGAGCACCACCACATCCCGAGTGGCAAGTATCTCGTCGACGCACCGATGCTGACCTGCACAGTCCTCACTCGCCCCGAGTCGCATGATGTCAAGCGCGTCAAGTCGGTTACGCTTGACCGCAAGCTGTCGTCAACCGCCCGGTTGCCACAGCGCTCCACTGTCATCGACAGCCCTAGACCCAGGATGGCGGACGAGAACGGCCATGTCGTACCGGCGGCGAAGGAACCGGTGGCGCCTTTGATCATGACGCCCTCGGACTCAGAGCACGGGGGGTCCCAGGCTCCAACACTCGATGTTATCCGACCGCCGTTCGCTCGCAATAACACCTCGGTTCGGATCCTTTCCGATCCGCAGGAGACGCCTGGCGACCAGTCGCTGATTCCGGAAGCGCAGGAAGCTGGGGGCTTGTCGCCCCTCATGGCCGACAGGCGCTCCAAGGAGCCTGACGCCATCACGCTCAACGACATCCCGCTGCTGGCAGGGGGGCAGAGGCGCAGCAGGTTCGATGGGCAGCCACTGGTGGCCGAGCTCAAGCCGCTCGAGGCGATGGTCATCCGCCACTTTGCTCTTCTCCACCTGCAAAAGACTGGCTTAGGCCACTTGGTGGAGCCCGAAGACTTCATGGACATGCTCGAGATGCGCAGGGGCCAGTGGTGGAACTTTAAGCTGTTCAAGAACAACGCCAAAAAGGACCAGAAGCGCAAGGGCATCTTCGGTGTCCCCATCGAGGTCCTCGTGGAGCGAACCGGGTCGGACTCGCAGCAGGGCATCTCGTCTAACGTGTTACTCCGTGTCCCAGAGTTCATCGAGGAGATCACCGCTACGATGCGGCAGCAGGGTGAGCCGCGCCAGCCAGTCGCCGCTGACCCCAGACATGGCTGTCGAGGGCATCTTCCGCAAGAACGGCAACATCAGGAGGCTCGCCGTCACCACCGAAGCTCTCGACACCAACTACGGTTCCGTCGCTCTGTCCGAGGAGAACCCTGTCCAGTTGGCGGCGCTGCTGAAGAAGTTCCTTCGCGAGATCCCCGACCCGCTTCTGACGTTCCGGCTCCACAGGTTATGGTGTGCAGCTGCTTGTGAGTTGCCGAGTGGCGAGTGACGCTGACGCGCGCAGCCATGCCCAACCCCCAGGACCGGATACGCTGCCTGCATCTCCTCATGATGCTGCTTCCAAAGCCGAACCGCGACACGATCGAGGTCGTCTTTGTCTTCCTTCGCTGGGTCGCGAGCTTCTCCGGCCAAACCGGCCAGCAAACCGACGACTCGGGCAGCAAGATGGACATTGCCAACATTGCCACGGTCATCACGCCCAACATTCTCTACGCCAAGGGTCAACCAGCCGCGCGCGAGGAGAGCTTCATCGCGATCACGGCAGTCCAGACTCTGCTCGAGAAGCAGGACGACTTCTACCGCGTCCCACCAGAACTCAACTACGTGTTGCAGGAGAAGGTCTCCAAGCTGTTCTCGAGGGACACGGACTTGGCGCCCAAGGAGGTTTTCAAGCTCTGCCAAAAGTACTTCATTAAGCGCGGCCTGCAACAGCCTCATGGCCACGGCGGATCCCAGCCAAACCTCCACGCAGTCGGTAACCCGGGCATGTCCCAGCGCCCGTCATACTCTGGACCATCGGGTGGCCACCAGCGCCCACCCGAGTCGCGGCTTAGCACGGCCCAGTCGCCGCAGCCATACCGCAGCGACAGCTGGAACGACGAGAAGCAGCCAGCCCCGTCCGAGGAGAGCAGCGCGACGTTGAGAGCCGGACCAACCGGCCATGGCGGGACGAACTCGAGACCCACATCGTGGGCCCACGGGCCACCCGCGACGAGCACAGGCCTCTCGGGCACGAGCACGCCAACGGGGCCCGCGAACGCTGTCGCGAGCGCGAATCAGACCCCGAACGCGAACGTGTACAACTCGGCCAACCCGCCGACGGGGTTAGCGATGCCGATGCCCACGATAAACGGGCAGCCAGCGGTGATCAGCCCCGGCAGCTCGTACGGCCACGGCCACGCGCACGCGATGCCGATGCCCTCCCCGCAGTGGCGTGGCCCGTTCCAGGGCCCGGCCAGCAACGGCTCCAGACAGTCGAGCCGGGGCTCGGCGCCGCCCTCGCCAGGCGTCGCGGCCGACGAGCGCCGCTCCTTCCAGATGGAGCGCGGGCCGTCGCGCGACCGGTCCTAGTGGGCGAGCGCAGAGCGATGCGTCCCCGCGTCGCCTTCTACCCGACCATCTTGCGTGTCCCACCATGCGTGTCCCACGCCTAATTCTTACGACTTACGACCGCGCCACCCAGGCGCACGAGCCGCGGGCACCCGCCGTTACCCCACGCATAGGATACCCGCAGCTTGTAACACTTACGCCGTATTCCCGGCCCCTTTTTCATGGCCTATTGATGCACAGTTGGTGTGCAGCGCGACGATTGCCCGGCGCGGCATGGACTTTGATAGAGCGGGGTAGAGATGCAGCTCTCCGGGTGCAGTGTCTCTGTATGTGGATGATCGCGCGTGTGCGAGGGTGCGGATGGGTGTGATGCGCAGCGCAGTTCTTGTGTTGGGTGCAGGGTGGGTGTGGGGTGGGGAAGACCGCGCTGTGAGCGGCCATCTGATTGAGCACCCTCACGGCGTCTGCCATATCGTCTTCTGGACGGCGCTACGGCAAGTAGACGGTGTTTACCAGTTGGTTATGCCACCCTGGGTGCATGCTCACATTCTCACCCAGCCGCAGCCCTGTCCAGATCAGAATATGAACAGCGCTCTCACACGCTTGACCAAGAACCCCCTGACAGCGCTATTTAGCCTCCCACAGCCCACTGCACTGTTCACACCTACCATCTGCTCCCCGCGAGGCAGCAGCAACATTCGCGCCCAGCCCGTCGCCCATAGATACAGTACATTCCACGGCATTGTCCTACAACTAGTACTGGATCTTGAGGCGGCTCGCCTCGTCCGCGACGTCCTGGCTCCACGTGGGCGGGGGGAGCTTGCTCGTCGCCCCGAGAGTCTGCTCCCCGATCTTGCCGTCGCCGATGGTGACCCAGCTGGCGTTGGAGGGCACGCCGTTGACGACGACGAAGAACATGGCCGGGCCCGGGGCCAGGATCGCGGGGTTGGGCGGGAGCTGGGCGACGTGCAGCGTCGCGCCGCCCAGCTCGTTGGTGCTGAAGCTGACGTCGAGCTCGACGTGCCGCTGGCCCATGTTGAGCGCGTGCGTCGAGAAGCCCGTGCGGATAATCACGGCCTTTGTGCGCGCAATGTTGGCGGTCGCGTCCGCCAGGTCCGCCTTGGTGAGCTCGACGTCGAACGCGGCGCCGCCGTACGTGATCTGCGAGGGCATGCCGGTCGGCGCCGGGCGCGGCTTGTCCCAGTAGTCGGGGTAGAAGACCTCGATCGACGTGTCGCTGAAGTACTTGTAGTTGTTGTTGGGGGTGGTGGGCGGGTTGTCTGCCGAGACGAAGTCGGCGTTGGGGTTCGAGCCCGAGACGACCACCGAGCCGTCCGGGAGGAGGACGGCCGACGAGTGGTACATCCGCGGGATGGTGGCGGAGCCGGCACGGCTCCAGCGCTTCCCGCGGTCCTGGGCCGCGTCAAAGTAGTAGGCTGTGAGGCGGGGCACGTCGCCGTACGACTGGCCGATCGCCCACGACTGGTTCCCGTAGCCGGCGGTGCCCTGCCCGCAGCCGTTGACAAAGAAGAGGCGCCCGTCGGGCAGGTTGATGAACTGGCCCATGGAGCGGCCCTCGTCGAGCGCGTCCTCCTGATACCACTGGGCATCGACGTCGGGCTGGATCTTGACGCACGAGCGCTCAGTGGGCACCTGGACAATGTTGCGGGCGTTGGGGTCCCACTCGTTGTTCTGGAGGTTGGTGCCGCCGCAGAAGAGGATCGAGGCCGTCCAGTTGTTGGCGGGTGTCATGGGGAGCACGGTGGTGGCGGCGCTCGCGGGGTAGACGCGCACCGCGTCGGGGATGTTGGCGAGCGGGTACTCGGCCTTGTTCTTGTAGTCGAAGACGACGGCCTGCCACCCGCTCTGGATGAAGATGTTGCCCGAGGGCAGCAGCCACACGAGCGGGTACAGGTTGACCGGGAGGGTCTGGGTGAGGATGCCCAGTGTCGTCAGGCCGCCGTTGTCCTTGGGGAAGATCTCGTACGTCGGGTTGTCCTGGTTGGCGTCGTTGACGTACCCGCCGTTCTGGCATCCGCCGAAGATGATCGCGCGCCCGTCCTCGAGCGTCTCGAGGGTCGGGTACCACCGCTCGTGGGGCAGGTAGTTGGCCGGATCGTCGACCCACTCGGCCGTCCCGTCGTCCGAGGGCACGAGGGTGCGCACAGCTTTACGCCCGTCCGCGTTCCCGTACATGTTGTTGCCCTGCTGCGCGTCGGCGGGCGAGCCCGGGTTGTCCGATGCGCCGACACCGCCGGCGATGACGGCCTGGTTGCCGCCAACGTTCAGCCACGTTCCGTCGCCCAGCACTGTCCCGCCGGCGCAGAAGGCGTTCGTCGCAACGTCCATCGGGCGCGCGACCCATGTGCGCGTGTCCACCTCGGTCGCCCACGCCGGGTGGCCCTTGATCTGTGCGGGGTTGTTCTCGGTCTTGTCGACAAAGTAGAGCTTGTGCGGCGCACCGAGAAAGAGTTGTTGCGCGCTGGGGTTAGCGCTGTGGGTGGGGTAGGTGTGGGGGGCGAGGATGTGCGCCGTGCAGCTGTGTGGCTCTGCTCGCAGAACAGGGGATGTGCAGCCCCGCCCTCTGATGGCACATTGCCTGCTTTTCCTCTCCCCCTGCTGAGGACGCAAAAGGGCGGCGGACATCCCTCCGGTGGAGACGAGGGAGGTGCGGAGACTCACCTGACGCCCGAGTCGCCGACATAGCGGAACGTGTTGGCCATCTGCGCGCTCGCGAGCGGCAACAGCGCCGCCGCCACCGCAACCCGTCTCCGCGAGAATGGCATGGTGTGTGATGTGGAAAGCCGGAGGCCAGGCGGAGGTGAAATGCCGTGTCTCAGGCTAGACTAGCGCCGATCGTGCCAAGCAAGTGTCAGACTCAGATGGGCCGGGCGGGACTGATGGTGGCGGAGGGGATGGAGATGGCGGAGAGAATGGATGGTGGAGAAAGAACAAGAGGATGAGGGGATGAGAGGATGAATGAAGAGGAAGCGAAGAGTGAAGCTGTACACTCGACCTTTGCTTGGGTGCACAGCCCAAACAACCCAAGACGCGTTGCGCCCGATTTACACTCCCCTCTTTCCGCCCCACTCTGGCATTACCCTGGATGCTAATGCCCTCGAAAAGCCTTTTGGAGCGATGCATAATTCTTGCGTCCATGCTGCAAGGGCAGGAGCAGAGGACGACGTGATTCCGTGGGCGAGCTGTGCCTCCAGGCATGTTGACACAGGCGGGGAGTGCACCGCTCTTCCTCCCACCACCGCCCAGTCGTCGAGTGCGCAGCGCGCAGCGCGCAGCGTGCAGCGTGCAGCGTGAGCGCACAGCGTGAGCGTGCAGCGTGAGCGTGCAGCGTGAGCGTGCAGCGTGAGCGTGCAGATCGTGGGAACATGGGGCGCTGCAAATCGTCCCTCTTGTGCTTGGCGGTGACCATGCATGTCTGGTCGTCACTGACATGTTCCTGTGTGCATGCTCGACTGTAACTGACCGTAAGACGGCAGGCTGGGTCAACTGACTTGCCCGGCTTGGACTTGCCCTCTGATCCTCAGAGTACCGCTGCCAAGCTGCCGAGCAGAACACAAGTGCACACCCCATTCCCATCTTCCCAGGTGCGGCGCGGAACTGGCCGCAACCGGTGTCCGGTGCCTCCACGTTTGCGCGGATTCGGCCAACTGGCCAACTGGGCCGGGCTGGGTGTTGGGTCCACGAGTCGACCACTAGAACCCAGTCCTCCAAGCTCGGCTCAAACCCGAACAGCTAGAGGGGGGCCGGATAAAAACGCCTGGCTAGCATCCACCCTGCTGAGGCCAGGTGGGCCAGGCGGCCAAGCGCGGCCAGACGGCCAGGGCTCGAGCGCATTGTTTGGCCAAAGCCGAGTCGAGTGCACGGACTCGCAGTGATCCACAGGGGTCGGGGAGCTGCGGCCAACGAGCACGGCGTCATCGCCCAGGCCGCGGACGGGCGAGCACAGGCCGAGCAAGTGCATGCCCGCGCAGAGTCCATGTTGACGCAGGGCGGGTGGAGAAGGCACCACCCGAGCACTGACGTCAGTCGTACGGGCTGGAGTGATCGGCAGGCCTGCAGGCCTGCCATACCATGCCCGTAAAAAGCCCAGCCACTCCCGAATTCTCCATCTCCACATCACATCTCATCCCATCGCCACCACCGCCATCCACCATGAACGAGCGCACGATCCGCATCCTCCACGGCATCATCTTCCTCGTCGTCTTCATCGTCGGCATCATCACCCTCGGCATCTCGGGCTACCTCGTGAGCGAGCTCGTGGGCACTGCTGACCCCAGGTCGGGTACTACAACAAGCACGGGTACCCGCCGCAGCACAATGCGGCGTACCGCGACCGCATCCGCATCACGCTCGTCGCGAGCGTGTGGACGTGTGTCTTTGCGCGTGAGTGCCTTCCGTAAGGAGCGGCTGTCTCCTCCTGGCAGCTGACAGCAGTCTTCCTCGGCATCGGGTTCCAGGTCGCGGGCCACAGCCTCATCTTCGGCATCCTCACGCACCTGATCCCCATGGCGATCGCGTTCCTGCTCTACCTGATCGGCGTGGCGTCGCTCACGGGCCTCATCTCCAAGGTGTCGTGCGACGACCCGCGCCAGGACTTTGACAAGTGCCAGTCGGTGTGGAGCCTCATGGGCGCTGGGTGGGCCGAGACGATCCTCGTGTTCATCGCGCTCCTCTTCATCATCGGCATCGCGTTCAAGGCGCGCGCGTGGGGCGGCGTCCGCCGCCAGACCATGTACGTCGAGTAGGCGAGACTGCTCGCCGAGAGCACAGTACGAGGGCCCCTTGGACAGACCCTAGACACGCTATAGCCGTATAATGCGCTAATCCGCGCGATGCACTGGCATATTGAAACGGAGACGCGACGCGTCGCGGGGGCGCAGATGCGTTATGCTTAGTAGACGAGGGAGGCAGCCGGGACCGGCGCATGCCGCGGACAGCGCCGGGCACTCGTGTGCATGGCCGAGACCGACACACGGATGGCGTGGGCGGCTGCGCCACGGGCATCATAGGCTCTGGGCATCGCTCTGGGCGCCATGGGGCACGCGTATCCCCGGCTCCTGGGAACATGCCGCCCCGCGAGGTGGCACCGACGTCCCAGCCTGGCACAGTACGCCACTCGAGTTCTGCAGCCCGATCAAGCATGTCAGCTGACGCCCTCGCGCCACACTCCAGCTCCCCACAGCCCCTCACCCTCGTGGCAACGCATAGCATACAACACCCCTAGTTATTCGTCGACGTCTGGTGCCCGCAGTTGAGGCACTTGTAGAAGATGGTCGAGCCTTCGTCGGCAGAGCGCAGCTGCATCTCCTTGTACGACATGCCGATGTGGCCGCAGTTGTCGCAGCGCTCGTTGGCCTGCGGTCAGCGGGTGCGGTGGGCTGGTAGAGGAAGAGGGGCGAGAGCGAGAGGGGGTCGACACAGCCGTAAGAGAGGAGGCTTGGTGGGGCGGGTTGAGAGCAGACGATGGGGAGCAAGTGCCGGCGCAGCAGGGAGAGCTGGAGTAGTCCAGCCACTGCAGTAGACGGTCTCGGCACCCAGGCTAGCGCCGGTCCTCCTCCAGCTCCCCCTCTTACAGCCCCCTCAGCGAACACACCGCTTCCTATCATCTCCTCCGTCTCCATCGCACCGTGTCCCTTCTCGCCCAACAGAACCTCGAGGCAGTACAGCCGGACGACGCCGGACAGACGCGAACGCGAGCGAGGTCGACCTTGGAGATCTGGATCGCGCCCTGTGCAGCCCCTTCACCTCACCTCCCCATCCCCTTCCCCCAGTGTCGTCCTCTTCCCTCCCCCTCACCCTCCCCCTCACCCTCACCCTCCCCCTCCCCCTCCCCCTCACCCTCCCCCTCACCCTCCCCCTCACCCTCCCCCTCACCCTCCCCCTCCCCCCCCCCCTCCCCCCCCCCCCCCCCTCCCCCCCCCCCCCCCCTCCCCTCACCGTCCCTGCCGTCGCACTCACAATCGGATCACGGTCCTTGGCCGCCTCGCCCTCGTCCACGTTGTTCTGCACGAGCGCGCGCTTGGCCTTGAGCGCGGACGGGAACGCGTTGGCCGACGAGAACGTCTTGGTCGGCAGGTTCTCGTACGCTGCTGTCAGCGTGTCCGGGAGATCAGCTGCTCCGGCGTCGGTGGCGACGAGAGGCTGGGTCCGTCCGCTCAACAAGACCCGCTCCCTCTCCTCCTCCCACCTCCGCCCTCTCCTCCTCCCACCTCCGCCCTCTCCTCCTCCCACCTCCGCCCTCTCCTCCTCCCACCTCCGCCCTCTCCTCCTCCCACCTCCGCCCTCTCCTCCTCCCACCTCCGCCCTCTCCTCCTCCCACCTCCGCCCTCTCCTCCTCCCACCTCCGCCCTCTCCTCCTCCCACCTCCGCCCTCTCCTCC